>JAJOOE010007098.1:0-48381 GCA_036250405.1 Solanum raphanifolium | reverse complement strand
ACTTCCCAGAAACCGCTGCAATTGCGTCTTATCTGTAATAATATCAGGGAATTTCGATGCGAATTCAATAGATCGCTGAATAGGAGTCATTTTTCCTTCACAAATTAAATGACCCAAAAATCTAACTTCTGTTTGAAAAAGACTCATTTTAGGTTTAGATATGACCAAACCATTTTGAATAACTATTTTCTTAAAAATGTCTAAATGCTTAATATGCATTTCAAGAGTCTTTGAGTATACCAAAATATCATCAATATAAACTATGACGAAATCCAAATAGGGATTAAAAATATCATTCATTATCTTTTGAAATTCTGAGGGAGCATTTTTTAACCCAAAAGGCATTACATTCCATTCGTACTGTCCAAACAGAACATTAAATGTCGTTCTATATGAATGGTCTCTAAATATTTGGATTTGCCAATATCCAGATTTTAAATCAAATTTTGAAAAGATATTAGCATCATATAGCCTGGTTAATAAATCTCTTTTATTTGGAATAGGATATCTAATCCATTTTAAAAATTTATTTAAAGGTTTATAGTTTATAACTAACCTGAGAACACCTCGTTCTTTTTCTGCTGCGTTATTAACATAAAAAGCAGTACACGACCAAGGTGATTTGGAAGGCTTGATTAAACCTTTTTGTAATAAACTATCAATTTCCTTTTTTGCAGAATTCAACCAATTCGGTATTCATCTGACAAGGACATGATTTGGTAGGGATATTTTCCTCAGAGAAATCATCTTTATATGAAAGAGTTACAATATGCTTTTTCCGATTCCAAAAGGCACTAGGATGATCAGCACAAATATCAATGGCCATTTTTTCATAAATGAGTTTAATCTTTTCCTGTACTTTAGCAGATTTTAAAGTATCGAATATATTCATACTAAATATCTCAAGTTGTAAATAATCAACAAGCTTTTGTTTCATTTCAATTAGAGCATTAATATCTCTAGAAATAGGCTCGATGATAAAAGTATAACTAATATCTTGATTTTTATAAGTAGCAGAAAATCATTTAGCATTTATGTTAGTAAAAGGATAAATTGCATTTATAAAAGGAGTTCCTAGAATAATAGGAGGGTATAACTGATTTTTTACTAAAGAAAGAGAAATGAGGAATACAAACTTTATTCTGGCAAATACGAGTATTAGATAATTTATACTTTATATCCAAAGCATGACCAGATGCAGATTTAACCATATGAGTTGTTTTTTCAAAATATTTAGTAGGTAAAAGACCTTCTTGAATGCAACTCACATCAGCGCCACTATCAATCATAGCAATGTAAGTTATAGAAAAAGTATTATCAATTAATATAGTACATTAAACATACCATTTATGAGCTGTAACAATTTGCATCATTCCTAAAAACATATTTTGTTTCGGATCAATATTCAAAGTGTTGGCAAGAGTATTTTCTTCAGCAGTAGATTCATCAACCTTATTTTTTCCTTTGCTATTAGCAGACTCAATCTGAGTAAGACGGTGATCACAAATAATATGATTTTGTTTAAGATATTTAATTTCTTCCTTCAAATGTTCAATTTCTCCTTTTAAATCATCAAAAGAGGTATCACGAATAATCATGGTTTGTTTACAAGAGAGTCTATTATGAACTTCAGACAAGGAGTAAGGAGCAGAATAATTAAACTCATTTTTAACCTTTTTATCCTTAGGAATATTAGATGAAGAGCTAGTTTTACTAGCAGCCAATTGAATGATCTTTTCACGAAAAGTATTATCGGTAACTTCTTTTAGAAGTTCTATCATACTGTCTGCAGTGATAGTGAACATATTCATGTCTTCGAACTGAGATTGTAGCTTGTAGAATTCATCATGTTCGCAGTGACAACTATCACCATGACATTTGCAAGCATCATTCGAATCTTGTTGAACTTTACTAGATGACTCAGGTTGCTCATCCTCTGTTGCATAACTTGCTTCATAATCATTATAATCTGATTCGGAACCAGAAGTATATAGAAAACTATAAATATTCTCTTGAATATCGTCATCAAGTTGTAAAGTCTTAAGCTTTTCCAGCTTACAATTTGGAGCTATATGCCCAAATTTTCTACATTTATAACACTTAATCTTATCAAGATTTCACCTTGACCTATTCCTGGTAAATCTATGAGATTTACGATGAGCCCTACGCTCATCTCTTTCTTCTCTAGTCCTTCTTCTAGATCTTCTTTTCTTATAATGAGATCTGTGAGATTCTGATTTAGAAGTTTTTCGGTTGGTGCTTTTTGAAGCAACCGGTAAACCGAATTGAGTACAAAAATCTCCTAATTGAGACTTTTCTATAAGCTTATCCATCTTAAGCTGTCTTGAGAGTTTTAACTCATTGCTCAAATTTATGCCTTCTTGCGTACAAGCCCCAATAAGCTTTCCATAAGTAAAATCACTATAGGGAATAAATCCTTGTGGATTTCTAAGAGTCTTTTTTACTCTTTCTGCAAATAAAGAAGGTAAGCCATCAATAAATTTGGCTTTCCAGAATTCTAAACCATTTTCGGGAAGTTCCATTACCCGACTTAAATAAGTGTCTTTATACCATCTAAACTCACCTAAATGCCTACATCTAAGACCATTTAGTAGAGATCTAATGGTTTCATATTGATTGGTAAATCTACCACAAAGATGTTCAAGAATAGTCAAAATAAGTGTATACACAGAGTCTTCTCTATTTTGAACAAGGGCAAAACCTAAATTATCAACTCCTTCATTTATTGTCTTAGCATTAATTACTGTTGCTCTCGCATCAGAGGGCATATAATTATCCCACAATCCTCTTAATTGATCGGTAAATCCTGCAATAATCATCTTGCAAATGGTCTTGTCAGTGTTACTAACACTTTTACAGATAGTAGCATACATAAGCATCCTATGAACCATAATCGTCAACTGCCTATTAGTTAACCCATCGAGATTCCATTCATAAATCTCACTTCCACTATAAGAAGTGTTAGTTTGATTCCAATCTTTTTCCTCTATTAAAACATCTTGAGGAGTAGGTCTGGGATAGTAATAAGTTTGCATACTAGGTTTTCTAGCATAAGCAGTATTACCACTATTCTTCTTTGGATACCCATGAAGTTTATTAACTTCTATTTCCACTTGAGTTTTGAAATCAAAAGTGGCTTCCATCTCATCTGCAAAATCTTCAGCGAGACTAATCGTTTTCGCACTTGCACCAAATTGAGAAAACTTTTTATCAAGAAAATTTTCAAGGTTGTGCAAAGGTCTAAGAATAAAATCCTGAATCTCAGGAGGCCTTTGAATATGAACATCAGGCTGTTTTGACAAAGAAGCCTGTTCCGAAACTTGTTTCACATATTTCAGTTTATTATCAATTTGAACAATTAGATTAGACAGGCTATCTAATTTTTTGTCTAGAGAACAAATATGTTCACCAATGACTTTAACATATAGACCCAAACAATTATTTTGAGAAATAAGACGATTAATTTCATTTATACTTACTGCGGCGACTTCATTATCAATAAATTTATGAAAAGCAGTAAAAGTAATACCAGTATTATTTGGTAAAATAAACGGAGCTTGAGGAGGATAAATAGATTGAATAATATTACCTGATTCATCTTTGTAAGATCGTTCAAGAACGTTGATGAATAAAGGCAAATAAGTGGTTATAAACCAAGGCACAAAGAACATAATATGATTATGTAATGCACAAATTTCATAAAACTCTTGAAAAATATTATTTAAATCTTCTTTACTATACGTGTCAAAAAACCAAGTTTTAAATCGGTTCCATTTTTCATTTAAAAATTTGTTTTGAATATATTTTCTTGCCAGTGAACCTGGACTAAAATCAATTTGATGTTCACTCATCATTAAGTATCATTAAGATTAAAATCCATCTCGGATACAGAAGGAATATCCTTATCAGAAACATCAGATGATTTGTCATTCGTTTGAACAATGTTTAACCTAGGATCAATTTTAATTTTTTGTTTTTCTGCAGATATAACTGTTGATAAAGTATGTAAAGAAGCAGCGCGATTTCTAGCTGGACCATAACAAGGTTCTATCGGAGAAATATGTTGAATAGCCAGTCTTCTATCAGAAGCAAAAGAATGTCTACTATAAGGAATACTCTTTTCATCAAACTGTATACAAATTTTTCCATCGGAATTTTGACTAATATGAGAATATTCAGAATTGGTGACAGCATCTGTCAGTTGTTCAGGTGGTCTAACAAAATCTAGAGTCCAAGTTGTAGGAAAATTAATTTCTTCCCATTTTATAGGTCTTCTAGTAGTGACCTTAGATCTAACGAAATTAGTTTCTACCAAAATAGTTTGATCAGATGTATCATATAACTTACATCTAGGATTCAAAGTAGCAAGTAATTTATAATAGATTCTATAAGACAAGCAGATTAATTCAGAACCAGCTGCATAGTTATAACCATGCGTTTTAACATTCAAAGTTAAAGCATCTAAGATATTAGAATCAGTCAAAAATAACTGCAAATTTGGTTGAACATTAAAATAGACTGGACCATAGGCCACTGTAGATTCTATCGAACCCATCAAAGATTGACGAAAATTTAAATTTCTCGCATCTCGTAAAGCCGCTAAGAAAGTCTTAGGTAACCCTTTAAGAGTTAAAGGTTTAAAAGCAATTTGAACCATGTCAATATGCAAAAACTTATATTGAGATCTATATAAATCAATATCTCGCTTATTTAATAAACGAATAGTTTGTTCAAACGAGTTTAACGCCAAAGATTGCTCTGTTGTTTTAATCAACTGTTTATTTGAGATTTTATCAAACCAACCATAATCATAAATAGTTTTTATATTCACTTTCGGAATAGTCAATTTATTTAACAAATCAAGGTTTTGAAGTATATCTATCTCTTCTAACCGAGTACTTTTAATATCTTCTTGATCCATAAAAGAGAGAATATATCTATGCCGAAATTCTTCACATCAATTATATATATATACCATGAAAATTCCTAAGCTCTGATACCAACGATACTTTTTTTTTTGTTGGATTTATGTTCATAATTTTTTTAATAATGCCCTAAACTCAAACATATTATCAAATCAACTATATGTCTTAATATAATTAGATTAATTATTTAAATTTAATTAAACATATTGGAGTAAAGTTTAGTTTCTAGTGGATTAATTTATTTAGTTTGACTTCAAACGAGAAACTAATTCAACTCCTCTCCTCAGCGACTCTAAAGAAGACTTAATTATACATTCAAAATAATCCAATTTCTATGTTGATTGACACATCACTCTTGAACACATGAGGACCCATACGAACAATCCTATCAAGTCTAAAATCACCACTCGATTTAGTTTGACTTCAAACGAGAAACTAATTCAACTCCTCTCCTCAGCGACTCTAAAGAAGACTTAATTATACACTCAAAATAATCCAATTTCTATGTTGATTGACACATCACTCTTGAACACATGAGGACCCATACGAACAATCCTATCAAGTCTAAAATCACCTCTCAATTTTAATAGCATTGTGAGAACTCGTAACCGATTTCGTTAACTCAAAATATTGATTTTGATCAAATTTCTCAAATTTTAGATCTTCAAAATTGAAAATCTCAACCAAACTTTATTTGATTGCCTTGAAAATCATGTTTCTTATTCTCCCAGGTCATAAACAAAATAGAGAAAGGTTCAAACTGGATAAATGAATCTAAAAGAACAAAACGACCTTGTGGGTCGTAACATTACATGTTTTAATAAATTTAATGAGTAGTCAATCAACTTTGCGTTCAATACATAAGAGAGAGAAGTGTTAAATATCCTCTGAACTTGTAACTCTTTATTCAATGAACATCTTAACTACAACAAGATTTAAATATACCTTGAACTTGATTTTTTATATGATATCGTCCAAAGACTTCAATCATATATACACACGCTATCAACCGTGAAAAGATGGCTGGTGTGATTGTCCACATATAAATATTTACCCGACCCTCATTAACATTTACCTAAGTTACCCTATATCTATCAAAATCCAAATAAATATTTACCCAGCCCTCATTAACATTTACTCAAGTTACCCTATATCTATCAAAATCCAAATAAATATATCTATCAAAGCCAAAATTTTAAAAAGTCAAATCATCGATATATTTAGAAGGTTTCTTCTCAAAGCTTAGATTTTGAAATTTTCTTCTCGGAGCTTGGTCTGAATATTTTTTACTCTCCGAAGCTCCGATCAGTAACAAACAAACCTCGAAGCTTTGGGTGAATCGATGAAGCTTTTGCTATGATCAATAACAGTAACAGTGAGTTTTTTCGATCAAAACTGAAATTCTTTTCAACTACGAATCGTGATACCACTAATGGTCCGTCAGTAACTCCATCTGTCCTGGCACTAGATTTTTGGAAAGACATTTTTTTATCCAAGGTGTTACGGGGAGTGTTCTGGTTGAATTGAAAAAAGATAAGAATATTTATGACACATAATTATTTCTACATAATGGGGACACAATACACATTTTATGTGTGTGATAACTCAATTCTAGAGTATGCGGGTCCATCTGAAGGACAAAGTAGTCAAGTTATAAGCGTAGGTAACACTTCAAGTCAAGTTGGTGAAACTTTTAATGCACCACTAGTTGGCAATAGGGAATCTGGGACCTTTTTGGTCCCTCTGATGATTTTTTAAATGTCCAAGGAAGAAATCAAGATTTAGGGTTAAATTCGGGTTATATTAGTTCATCTAGTTATAAAGTTGTAAATGAAAAGGTTGTTGGTAGTGTAGAGGTTGATGATGATTACTCATCAATAAATTGGACTAATTTTGAAGAAGAAGTTGAACCTTCTATCCAAGAAGCAACTGAACCTTCTATCCAAGAAGAAGTTGAACATTGTAATGATCCAGTTGGTCATTTTTGGTAATCCTTGTAAAATTACCATTTTGTCATTCCGATGTCGACTCCGAGTCTCTAATGTTTGAGTTTTGGAAGTTGGTTTCCAAGCTTTGAGTTTAAAATTGAGAGTTTAGTAAATTTTGAGATTGAAAGACTAAATTGTCAAGAAAGTGGTTATCGGTGTATTTTGAAGTTTCGAGTGTCATAATGGAATTTCGTCGACTCTATCAGTCCAGGAAGGTAAAATCTAGTCTGTGAGAGTTGTGGGTTTCAGATTCAGAGTCTTTTTAAGAATTTGAGGTACTAAGTTGTAAATTTCTTGAATGTTTGCCTTTGAGTTGACTTTGGTCAACCTTTGGGATTTGGATGCTCAAATCGAAATTTCAAGAGTTTCGTTTGATTAGGGATGATTTTAGGCCTAGGTGAGGTCTTGATTGATTTTTGAGAGGTCCTGAGCTTTTTTAGCCATTTTAGGAGTTGAATTAGTTTCTTGTGTGTTTCACAGATGTCACGTCAAGGAGATCTTAGATTTGTGTTTGACGATTCCATTGAGTCTGAAACGTCGTGTATAATTATTTTGCATATGTGGATTGTGTATAAGGGTTTCAAACGAATTCTCAGGGTCCTTTCGATGTTTTGAGAGTTGACTGAGTTGCTGGTTCCGCAAGCTAGGCTTTTGCGAAGGCTAGTCGCTTGAGTGACCTTCGCAAAAAGGAGAGCGCTTGCGCGAGCTTCACAAAAGAGAAGGGGAATTCGCTTTTGCGAACCCCTGGTCTCTTTTGCGACATTAGAGAGGGTTTTTGGTCTGAAAATTTCAGTGTTTTGGCCACATTTTTCATTTTTGAGCTTGGGTACCTTTGGTGGCGATTTTAGAAAGCTTTTCTTGTGCTAAATCATTTGGGTAAGCTTATATGACCCTAAACCTTCATTTTCCTTTGATTATTTATGGATTTTTAACATCAAAATATGAGATTTTGATTGGTAAATGGTGAAGTTTTTCAAGAACTCTAGTTCTAAACAAAAATGGAGATACTGAACTATTTTTGAGTCCTTTTTTGAAATGATTTTTTCCAATGATTTCTTAAAGCCTTGAGTGTTGCTTTCAAGTATTAAATTTCGGATACAAGTCTTCTCTTTGAAATTGAGTTTTGAGTTGATTGACCCATTTTTCTAAAGTAATTGATGTGAGTATTGTTGTTTCTGGAAAATGATTGTGAATACTTGCTTGTATATAGATTGTTGGGCTTTGGAAGGGGAAGACTTAACTCTTGGAGTGATTATTGATTGATTTAAGGCAAGTGATTTTCTAAACCTTGTATTCTAGTAGAATTCGTGTATTCCTTTTGTTGCTTGCTTGTTGGGAGTAATGTGTCACGACCCGAGTCTATACCCTGGATGTGGCCAGCACTTAAGAACCATTGTTGGTCCTAGAGCGAACCCTCATCCTGGTTGACTACAAGCGGAAGACTAACTTAAGCATGCAAAAGCTTAAAACTGAAATAAAATTCAATAAACTCAACTTTACAAATCTTTAACTCAAAAGAAAACTTTGTATAATAAAATATATACAACTCGCCATAAAAAGGCATCTTTAGTCTTCAAAACATTTAACAAAATAAATGAAAAGACTTCTGAAACTCTATTGTCTATCTATGAAGCCTCTAACTAATAAAGATGGAAATTGGGACAAGACCCACGCCTCCTAACAACTAATATAACTGAAAGGTAAATGAAATCCTCTGAAAGCAAGGAGGCTCACCATAGCTAACTCGAACTCTCGGATGTATCAACGAACCTCCTGTTGATGATCCTGAATACATGTGTCTGCATCATGAAAAGATGCAGGCCAAATGGCTCAGTACGTGGAATGTACGAGCATGTAAGAGGAATTCTAAAGCATAAACATAAGCTTGAAACTTGATAAAAAGGAAACATACTTACCTCTTCTCAAACTTACTCAACTCAAGGAATATTCAAGGATACTCAAAACTACTCAAACTTACTCAACTCAGAAGTATTCAAGGATAAGATACTCAACTCAGAGATTAAATACTCAACTAAAAGATAGATACTCAACTCAAAGATTAGATACTCAACTCAAGATACTCAACTCAAGATACTCAACTCTGGATACTCAACTCAATATAAAGCAACAATAAGAGATGCAATATATAGAAAACTTTATAAAACAGAAAAAACAACTTAGTTCGTTAAAGAAAATGCGATAACAAACTCAACTTTACTCATATCATAAAAAGACATATCATGCTCTCTCTCAAAGTCTACTTGTGCAATGTATGAATGAAGTCACATACCTCCATTCATACTAAGCAGAACCCCTTGAGGAACCATGCAATTATTACTGTGGGAGTTTCTCTAATTGACAACCACCACTATGAGCCTAAGTGGTGATACAACGTCTTGCCCATGCTGCCAGAACTGTCCTATACTTTGACATCATATAGAACGCTTAACTAAGTGGATCCACTAGCTTAACTTATCTGATTATCTAAAAAGTATGACCCATTAATACCCATGATGGCTACATGATTTATGGAGACTTGAGTTATCTGAACTCGCATCCCCATATTGGTGCTCAATACTACTCCCAAAACGTACTTAGCTCATATGTTTGTAAAAACAAAACTCTTTCTTTGGTTTGAGATAATTACTCAAAACTTAGCTTAAAAGCTCTCTTGGAAATCATAGTTTCCTCTTTACTGAAAAACTAGCTCAAAGGCTCTTTTGAAATCTCAATTTCCTTTCTTGTTTAAATGTGAAAACATTTACTCTTTGGGAATACATAGTCCCAATATACTCTTTTGAAAAAATGAATTCAACTCTTTACTCTTTGCTTAACTCAAAACTTAGGTCTTAAAACAAAGTTAAAACGTTTGTAAAAGACTTCTTAAAATATGGTTCACACCGAATTAATGACGTGAACGACTCAATGCAAGGTTTTCAATAACCATAGATAGAACTCAACACTTGGAACTCAAGAACTTCAATAATACTACTCACTTCAAGAATGCTCAACTTAGAGGGTTCATGCGAAATTATGAGCATGAACTACTCAACTCAAGGACTCAAAGATACTTCTTATCTCAAGACTGTTCGACTTCTAATGTTCATGCGAAATTATGGGCATGAACAACTCAACTCATGGACTTCATGGGTAATAGGTAATAGTCCCATGATTAGGAATGTAATCTCAAATGGGTTAGAAACTCAATACTTAAGACTTAGGATATGAAGATATTTCTCCTCTCATAGATACTCAACTTTTGGAGTTCATACGGAATTTAATAGCATGAACGACTTGACTCGTAGGTCTACATAACATTATGGAACTCATGATACAACTCTTCTCATTCTCTAAATTACTTCCTCAAAACTTAGTTCAAATCAACAATGGATCTCAAAGGATTCACAATTGAACTCAAAGGCTTTCTTGAACTCTACTCTTAACTCTCTCTTGAATGTGAATTATGAATTCAAGAGTTATGGTTCATGATATGAAGGATCTCATGATGAAAAAGTAGACTCATGAATACATTCTCCTTATTCTCATACTCACTTGCTCGAGTCTTGAAACAAGTTACTAGAAGTTGTAGAAGACTCCTCAAAAGAACTCAAAAAGACTTTCTTAGAATGTTCGAAAGAATTCTCAAAACTTAACTCTTAACTCTACCTTGAATTTGAAGTATGAATTCAAGATTATGATCATGCTATGAATGATTTAAGGTGTTTAGAAGTAGCCTAGAGTAGTTAGAATCGAAAATGAGTGAAGGTGCACTTTAAACGAACTCAAACGGGGTAACTGACGGCAAATTTGAGGGGCAGGAGACCCTGGGGCTATGGGTGGCGCGGAGCGCCAGCCCTAACATTCAGAGGAGGGTTTGGGGCGCTCTGGCAGGCGCATCGCGCCAGGCCCCCAACCCAGAAAATCTGACGAACTTCTTTGCTCGTTTTCTCACCCTAACTCGCTTAGAATCGAACGGTTTCTTCCCCAATCACTTAGAATCAATTAATTAACATAAGTACACTCTAATCTACTCAATACATCCCTTAAAACACTCACTTTGATCTCAAGAAATCATCCAAAACCCAACACAACAAGATTTAGAATGAAATTCAAGAACACTTATCAAGAACTTTAATCTTTCAACTTCAAGAATGAAATTTGCGCTGAAAATAACATGTTTGGTGTGTGGGTGAACAAACCCAACACTATGAAAGCTTACATACCTCTTAGGGATTAGACCCATGGCGAAAATTCGCAACGAAATGTAAGAATCTCGACGAACGCTTGATCATCTCCTCTTTTCTCTTCTTGAACTCTCAACTAAAACCCTAGGCTAATTTAGGATTATAAAACTGAACTTAATAGGATTAGACCCTTAAAAATATTACTAAACACGACTTAAATTTGTTTGGATAAGGAAAAGACTAAAATACCCCTTACTATTTTCGGCTAACTTTCCTTAACCGGACAACTTAACTTCAAAAGGCCATATCTCACTCATCCGACCTCAAAACTTGGCAAACTTGGTGGCGTTGGAAAGATAATTCAAAGATATTTCCTACGGTATCTGGTAGAACACATAACTCATCCTGAGCTAGGAGTTATGATCGTTTGAAGTCAATCCAAAACTCATACTTAGCTTAACTTGCAAAATTTCAGATTTTGCTATTTTCAATTTAATTATTTTTGGAACTCAAGGTGCTACATCTAGTGACCTTAACACTTAAGAAATTTTAATTCCTAGATAAAATCCTACTCACAATGAAGGATGGTTTAAGTCTTAGTTCAAAAAAATTTCTAGGGTATTACATAATGAGAATGAGGTGAAGGGTTACTTGTCCACTTTATAAATCTTATTGAATAAAAAGGGGTTGACATTGAAAAGGCTATGTGATGAACATGATGATGTGAATTGCCTTGTTGTGATCCTTATTGATTGATTGATGAAATGCTTGATAGCATAAATTGTTGACTTGAATTGCATTAATTGTTGTCTCTTCCGTATGGCGTGATATTGCTTGTGTGCATTGATTATTGAACATCATGATGATACATGTGATAGTTGATACCGAGGTTGTTTTCGGCAAGTGTTTATGATGCCGAGGTTATTTCTGTCAAGTGCTTATGATGCCTAGGTCATTGCCATCTAGTGATATAAAGCTGATGGAAAATGATTCCGGCTAGAGATATTAACCATATGGAAAATGGTTTCGGATAGTGATTTGATGTAAATTCGATGAGAAATAGTTTCAGCTAGAAATATTGTGCCAATGGGAAATGATTTGGGCGAGAGATTAACTATAGTGACTTGATGCATTTGATGTTTATGGGTGACTTGCTTGTTAATTGTGATTGTTGTACTTGTTACGTACAATTTATCTACTTGACATTGTGATTGACTTAATTGATTCATTTGATGGTTGATTTGTTACTGTTGAATTGCGGATGTTGGGCCTTGTGACTTGTGAGCATGTATTGTAGAACTGTTAGGTTAGGCTTATTTCTGTGTAGGTTGTAGTTTGAGGAGGTTCGGTTGGAATGTAAGGGGTACTCGATTCCTAGCTAGATGCCTTGTTTATTAGGTTGCTTGTTGGGTACCTTGTTGTTGATACTCACCCTTTGCTTCTACACTTGTGTAGGTTCCAAGCCTGGAATCGTGTGATCTCTTTCTCATTCTTCTGATTTCAAGGTTTGTCAAGGATTTGAAGAGATAGTTGTTTGTCACTTCGGTGGACCTTTTTTTTCCTTTTCTTTATACTTTGTTCTATTTGAGAAACAAAGACTGAGACTTGTACTTACTACTAAATTCCGCACTTTATGTGTTTAGTCGCTTGTACACATGACAATTAAATTTTTGGATATTATTTAGAATGAATAAGTTTTCCGCCTTTGTCTTGTTCTTGCTTTATATTTCCACTTTTCTTTTGTTTTTGTTGGGTTGAGGCTAACTTGTCTCGGTGAAAATAGACAAGCTCCATCATGTCTATTTTCGTTGGGTTATCACAAAAATCACCTGAAAGCTGAAAGTGATGTAGCAACATTAAGTAGTGCATTTGCTTAATTAACTAAAGTTAATGTACTAAGGGGCCGTTTGGTTACTGTATAAGTTACATTTTATTCATGTATAAATGGTTGCATTAGTTTTACTATGTTTGGTAGAAGTTTTGTATTTATTAGGTAGAAAAGTCAATATAACTTATATCATGTTTGGTTGGTAGGATTCCAAATATTGTATAAAAGTTATTCATGTATTAATTTTATGCGGTGTTTGGTTGTGTTTTTTTGTAGTCCTACATAATTAATACCAACATAACTTATGAGGAAATCTATGTATAAGTTATGCAAGATAAAATGTGGAATAAATTATGCATGTATTAGCTATACATGTATTAAAATACTAAATTACACATTTATCCCTATTCATTTATTTTTAATTTTTTTTATTGAAAACTTTACCTAACTATATTGTTTTCCTAACTTCTTTTCTTTTTCTTTTTAAATTCACGAACAACTTTTCTTTTTCCTGCTTTCATTGAAATCCAAATGTAATATTTTATTAATATTACAAATTGAATTGTATATATTTTGCTGGGCACATACCTTAATCATATGTTAAGGTTATATATTATTAAATATATTCCACTTATTTAATTAATATGTATTATTATTTTATTTAGAATGTGAATTTATACATAATTTATATATTGTTTGGTATATTAAAAATGTATAAATAATTATACAACATATTAATAGAATATTTACATTATATAAAATAGGATATTATAATGTACTTGAAATATATTAATCGTACTTTATTTTTATAAGTTATAAACATAAAAAAATAACCAAATGAAAAAAATAGCGGTCCCAATTAAGTATAGAGGGAGAATTTTTTTTCTTTACTTTTTATTCAAAAAGTGGGAGAATTTATACTATTTGCTTACCTATATATAGTTAATAATTTATGTATTGTGATCTCTACATAACTAAATAAACTTGAACAACTAATACATGTATAACTAAACTCTGCATAACTAATACCTGCATAACTAATACCTGCATAACTCTAACCAGTAACCAAACGGCCCCTAAGTACTAACCAACATTATATCCAGAATTTGGACCCTTATAATCACTAATAATCCTTACTTATACTTAAATTATACATCTTTTAGCTTATAATTCCTTTTCAACTTTACAAATTACATCACATGTATGTGATTTTTATTTACACAATATTAGATAGAATTCAATACTATCAATATATATATATATATATATGTAGTATACTAGAATTTTATAATTGAAACAAGAACAAAACAAAAGTAAGTAGTTTCAGATATTTTCTCCATTTTCAAAATAATCTTACAACTGACCTTCAAAATTGGAAGAGAAATAACGAGTGGAAGAGAAAATAAATTAATCGACTTTTGTTTTATATGTTGAATTTGTGTATTAATTATTACTTGGTTCTTAATACACATAAATCGATTTTTTTTATATGTTAAATTTGTGTATTAATTATTACTTGGCTTTCATTCGATGTTAAATTCCCAAAAGAGTCACATTTTTTATATTTAAAAATATTAAAAACTTTCAATTGTAGACTCAAAGAGATGAAATATCATACCAAATTTTTTAAAAATCTTTCTTTCATTCATTATTACCCGATCAAATGAGAAAATTTTATGAAATAATGAGTATAATTTTGAGAAGATATATTTTTTATTATTATTTTCATTCTGGCTGATATCCGCACTATTAAAGTTTAACTAATTCAAATTCGTGTCGCGTAGGACACTCAAATTGAAGAACTTTGGATAATTGGATTAAGAAAGAATCAACTTCATTTACAGCATCGCATTTTTGTTAGTGAGAACGGAGAAGATATTGTTTTAACATATATTTGAGATCTCAACAAACAAACACTTTTATTGTAACTTTTTTTTATATAAATAAACATCAACAAACAATTTAAATGAGAAGAGTACTAATATATATTATAAAATAAATATGTGATTAACAAGGTTTGTTAATCGAGTATAAACACATACAAATGGGATCTTCACCTGCTTTTTTCACTACACACTCAGACCCAACAAATGTTTTTCCATAGACAAATTTACAGTATGGTTCACAGTCATGTTTCTTATCACCTCCTTTACATGATATAGCATCCATTTCTGATGGACATACGTAACCATTTGCTTTGAGCACTTGACTCGTTATCACCAAAATAACTGAAAAATCAAACAATCAACATATAAAATAAAATTTATTTGGACCAGTATAATATATACACTACATCAAAAATAATCTTGAGAGACAATTAACACTCTTCGTAAATGCTCCTAAAGTCTATTGCGGCATTGAATTCAATGAACTAATGTCAGTAAAGACTTTAACAGTACTCTATATTAATGTGCATATTTATTACTGCTAAAAGTTACTTTTGTTGTAGACTTGTAGTGATAATGTAAAAAAAAAAAAACACAAAAGTAGTGTATACATACCACAAACGTAAGCTATGAGGGAAAAAGTACTGCAAAATGAAGCTTTCAAGTTTGCCATTATATTGAAGATGTAAGGTGCAATGAATAAAGTTGTGACTTCTCCTAAGGTTTTATAGGAGAATTCAAAGGTTTGTACTCGTTTATGTTAGGAAAATAATTTAAGTTTGTATCAAATTGGTTGTGTATTATTTTGAATTTTGACCAATACTAAGCTATATATGGAAATAATACTATTAAAACTTATGATTGATTCAAAATAAGAATTTTAAAATATGCAATTCTTTAATTTAATTAGAAATTATGTTAGGAAAAATATTCAAGTTTGTAACCAAAATTGGATATATTTATTATTTTGACCAATATTAAGTTATATATGGAAAGAATAATATTACTGAAACTCATGGTAGGTTCAAAATTAGTTTTTTGCGGTCCAATTTCAAGAATTGAATGATGTCTTGAAATTTAATTTAAAACTACAAATTCACTGATTGAAGATCAATTTTTCATAATGTAAAAGTTTAATTTTTGTTGGATTTATGTTCATAAATTTTTTAATAATGTCCTAATGCGTTAATATAATTAGATTGATTATTTAAATTTAATTAAACATATTTGACTAAAGTTTAATTTCTAGTGGATTAGTTTATTTAGTTTGACTTCAAAGTAGGGGTGTTCACTGGTCGGTTTGGATCAGTTATTGGTCAAAACTAAAACATAACCAACTTAATCGATTTTTAAATTATCAAAACCAAACCAAACCAAATATAATATACATTTATTAGTTTGGTGGGTATCGATTTCGGCTTGGTTTGGTTCAGTTATTAACCATACACAAAAATAAAATAAACAATTCATTTAAAATATGAAAAAAGTGACAACAAAACGAAAAATAGTTAGAATGACTTAAATTACTGAACTTTCGATCACTTAATTTACTATGAATAAAGCTTTAAAAGTCACTATATTGGCCTAGAAGGAATAGACAATAACATTTTCAGTTCCACAAAAATTGTCATAGACACTGATATACATGACATCAATAAGATAAATGTTTTCACCTTGGGCATTTTTGTTTTCAATAAGTAAGTTATAAAGAAATTTTAATGGAAACATATATAAGATCTTTAAAATTGTTTATAAAAGTAATATATCAAGTATGTATATTAATAAAATATATGTACATAATTTCATCGGTTCGGTTATTTCTTCGATTTTTTTTGAATAAAATCATAATCAAATCAAATACTATCGATTTTCAAAAATCTAAAACCAAATCCAAATAAAATTAATTTGGTTCAATTTTTCGATTTGGATCGATTTTTATTCAAACCGTGAACACCCCTACTTCAAAGGATCAATCAACTCCTCTCCGCCGCGACTCTAAAGAAGACTTAATTATAAACTCAAAATAAATTCATATTATTTTTTTAGGGGAATTGACATACACACATCCAATTTCTATGTTGATTGACACCACTCTTGAACACATCAGGACCATACAAACAATCCTATCCAGTCTAAAATCACCTCTCTATTTTAACAACACCATCATAACTCGTAACCAATTTCGTTAACTCAAAATATTGATTTTGATCAAATTTTTTAAATTTCAAATCTAAACCAAACGTTATTCGATCACCTCGAAAATCACGTCTCTTGTTCTCGCTGGTCATAAACAAAATAATGAAGTTATAGAAAGGTTCAAACTGAATTAATGAATCTAAAAGAACAAAATGACAATCGTTGCATTACATGTTATAATAAATTTAATGAGTGGTCAATCAACTTTGCGTTCATTAGATAAAAGAGAGAAGTACTAAATACTCGCTGGTCATAAACAAAATAATGAAGCTACAGAAAGGTTCAAACTGAATTAATGAATCTAAAAGAACAAAATGACAGTCGTTGCATTACATGTTATAATAAATTTAATGAGTGGTCAATCAACTTTGCGTTCATTAGATAAAAGAGAGAAGTGCTAAATACTCTTCTGAACTTGTAACTCTTTATTCAATGAACACCTTAACTACAACAAGGTTTAAATATCCCCTGAACTTGATTATTAATTATATGACGGGTGTACCCTTACTATCCAAAGACTTCAATCGTGTATACACACACTATCTACCGTGAAAAGATGGCTGATGTGGATGTCCACATAGATAAATATTTACCCAACCCTCGTTAATATTTACCCAAGTTACCCTATATCTTTCAAAATATTAATAAATATTTACCCGACCCTATATCTATCAAATCCCTAATTCAAAGAAGTCAAATCGTCGGAATATTTGGAACGTTTCTTCTCAAAGCTTGGGTGAAGATTTTGAACTTCTCTTCTAGAAGCTTTGTGTGAATATTTTTTACTTTTCTGTTTTCATCGAAGCTCTGGTCAGTCAAGCTTTTGGGTAAATCGATGAAGCTTTTGCTCTGATTAGTAACAGTGACAATGAGTTTTCTTCGACTAAGACTGGTATTCTTTTCAAGTAAGTGATTATATACTTTATAATGTGCTTTTTAATTGTATTTCTTGTTTATATAGTATTTTCGTTTGTTTTTTAGCAAGGGTTTCATCGTGTATTTCTTTTACGGTTCTTATTAGGGTTTTGATTTGAGGTATAGTTATTATGCTAATGATTATGTTTCACTATTGAATGTACTATTTTAAAATTATTCATCTTATGCATGCATTCTTTGAAGAATAAGGGTTTTTTAGTAAAATCCTTATTTTGTGGTGGTAATTATACAATAATGTTTTGCCTGTCGATAGAATTATATTCTTATAAAGTATTTGCTTATGTCTAATTGTCTTTTTGTGCCTGATTATCTACTTGTTATACAATAATGTTTTTGTGTGCTTGTGAGATTGAACATAGTCATTAGCTACTAAGTTTGTCATGTATGATTATTCTATAATTTTGACATGCATAATTATTATTAGGGAAAATTACGCGGTTAAGCAAATCTATATTATTTAATTACTCATCATAGCTATAGTTTGCTATAATTACCATTCATGACTAACATTAACCATTAATTACGTGGGCTGACTTCGAGTTGTATAATTAGTCACGTTTGTATAATTCGCCACATTTGTATAATTCGCAACTAGCAATTCTTCGTTTGATTTGCATTTGTATACACTGATTTATATTTGTATATGACGATGATTTCCTTAGATTTTTCAGTTTTGTCACCATATACATTCAATCTTTTTGTGTATAACTTTTTAAAGTTTGTATAAACGTGTAGTTTTTAGATTTTGTATAATGTAATTTGTATAATATATTTTGTATAACTGTTTAAAGTTCATATGTTTATGTTTGTATCAATTCGTTATTTCAAGTTTTATCATATTTGTATAATTCTAGACTTTATATTACTCAATTATACAAAAATAAGTGAATTATACAAATGTAGCCACAAATTATACAAATGAGATGCAAATTATACAACTATTGCTCTCTCTTGCTCGCCTCTCTCCTCCCCCTCCAAATCTCGCTCGCCTCTCTCCTCCCTCTCCAAATCTCGCTTGCCTCTCTCCTCCCTCTCCCAATCTCACTTGCCCCCTCTCCTCCGTCTCCCAATCTCGCTCGCCTCTCTCCTCCCTCTCCCAATCTCGCTTGCCATATATACAAATACATATGTATAATATACAATTATCTAACTGATATACATATACAATTCACATCTCTCCCACTCTCTGCCCTCTCTCGCTCGCCTCTCTCTCCCAATCTCGCTTGCCTCTTTCCTCCCTATAACATGTAGCTACAAATCGTAATTATCAAACTATAGCTATGGAGTGTAATTAGACTATTTTTGAGTGGCTATATGCGAAAGTTCATCTTATTAGGGAAAATTAAAGATTGACATATGACTACTGAGTTTTTGAATTTAATGTTTAAATTTGGAGGTATATTGATGAGTGAGGTAGGTCCAATCTACATGGGAGGTAGGAGAGAACATGTATTTAATGTCAACAGGCAATAGAGAAAGCAATACTTTTTTTTTTGTTGATTTTTTAAATGTCGAAAGAAGAAATCAAGATTTAGGGTTAATTCTTGTTCTGTTAATCCATCTAGTCATAAAGTTGTGAATGAATTACAGTTAGTACATTAACTTTGTTTTATATGTTAAAAAAAATTGTGTATTAACTATTACTTGCCTCTCAATATACAATTTTGCAGTTTGAATATTTATATTTCATTGCAAAGGTCCTCTGGTCATTATAGTTCAGTTTGAATATTTATATTTTATTTCAAAGGTCCTCTCGTCATTATTGTTAGTACATTAACTTTATCTAATTAAGGTAAATGTATTAATTAAGACTGTCATATATTTTTTATATGAAAACTTTATTTATCTCGACAGTTTTTTCTTTTTAATGTGTCCCAAAAAGTCACATTTTTTATATTTAAAAAATATTAGAACTTCCAATTTTAGTCTCAAAGAGATGATAGTTTATACCACAATTTTTTACATTTTTTATTTCTTTCCTTATATATCCAATCAAATAATGAAATCATGAAAATAATTTTGGGACAATATTATTTAACATTATGAAACACTAGTAATTATTCACCATTGTTTTTTTTATTGTGATGTTTAGGTCAGATTTTCTCACACCTCAACTAATTTCATAAAATATCTTCCACCTCCCACCAACAGCATGTACCAAGTAACTATGTCCATCAAGGCTAGGACAGATGAGAAGAACCACAAAAGCTAGGACAAATAGGAAGAATCACGTTTTTTAATTAAAATATATATTAGAACATCCAATTATTTTAGTCTAGATGATATATTATACCACAATTTTTAAAATCTCTCTTTCATTCATCGTTTATGAATTAATGAGTATAATTTTGGGAGGGTACAATTCAACATTATGAAACACAAAGTAATTAATTATTCACTAGTGCCTTTGAACGACTCTTGGGCATATATTTGATATCTCAACAAACAAACACTTTTATTCATAAATTTTTTATATAAAAATAAACATCAAAAAAATAATTTAAATAAGAAGAGTGATGCATTATAATAAATGTGTGATTAACAAGGTTTGCTAATCGAGTATAAACACATACAAATAGGATCTTCACCTTGTTCTTTCACTACACACTCAGCATCAATAAATGTTTTTCCATACACAAATTTACAGTATGGTTCACAATCATGTTTCTTGTCACTTTCATAACATGGTACAGCATCCATTTCTGATTGACATACGTAACCATTTGCTTTGAGCACTTGAGTTGTTATCACCAAAAATATAACTGCAAAATCAATCAATCAATCAACATATAAAATAAAATTTATTTGGACCAATATAATACATATACTACACCAAATATGATCTTTAGAGGCAATTAATAGTACTCTTAGTAAATGTCTCTAAAGGTTACAACGACAGTAGAATCAATGACAATTAACTACTGTCGGTAAAACAATCTTTAACAATACTATGCATATTTATTGCCGTTGAAACTGTTTTTGGTGTAGTAATAATGAAAAAAGAGAATACAAAAGTAGTGTATACATACCACAAACGTAGGCTATGAGGGAAAATTTATGGCAAAATGATGCATTCAACTTTGCCATTTTATTGAAGATGTAAGGTGCAATGAATAAAGTAGTGACTTCTCCCTAAGGTTTTATAGGAGAATTCAAAGGTTTGTAGTACTTTAATTATGTTAGGAAAATAATATAATTAATTTTTAAGCAAATTTGATATATGTATTATTTTGACCAATACTTACAAGTTATATATGGAAATAATATACTCATATTATTAAAACGTATGATTGATTCAAAATACGAATTTAAAATATATATGCAATTCATTAATTTAGTTAGAAATTATGTTAGGAAAATAATTTAAGTTTGTAATAAAATTGGATAAATATGTTATTTTGACCAATACTATGTTATATACGGAAAGAATATTATTAAAACTTATGATTGATTCAAAATAAGAATTTTAAAATATGCAATTCTTTAATTTAATTAGAAATTATGTTAGGAAAACAATTTAAGTTTGTAATAAAATTGGATATATCAGTTATTTTGACCAATACTAAGTTATATACGGAAAGAATATTATTAAAACTTGTGATTTATTCAAAATAAGAATTTTAAAAGATGCAATTATTTAATTTAATTAGAAATTATGTTAGAAAAATAATTTAAGTTTGTAAAAAACTTGGATATATCTATTATTATGACCCATATTAAGTTATATGAAAAGAATGTTATTGAAACTTATGGTAGGTTCAAAATTAGGTTTTTGCGGTCCAATTTCAAGAATCGTAGGGTGCCTTGAAATTCAATTAAATACTACAAACTCATTGGCTGAAGATCAATTTTTTATAACGTAAAAATTTAATTTTGTTTGATTTATATTCATAATTTTTTTGATAATGTGCTAAACTCAAATATATTATCAAAAATCAACTATAGGTGTCAATGAGGCGGTTCGATATATCGGTTATTTTTTAAAAATTATATTGTTTTAATTTTTCGAGTATTTTATAATGTATAATCCAAATTAGATTTATTAAAACCATCCCAATCATATCGATTTCTCATCTGTATTTAGTATGGTTCGGTTAATTTTTGATTTTTTTTACTTTGAAAATATCACTTCAAAATATACTCATATTAAAATATTTCTTTCGCGAATATGTTCTTGAAAAAATACTTTAATTCTTCACCAAGAAGATAAGAATGTAAAACTTTGTTGCCGTATTGTTTGATCTTAAACATTTAATAGGAGTATTTGCATATGTTTTGTTGAATTGTTTGATAGATTATCTATTACAATATCTTCTAATTTTAAATCTAATTAAGTAAAGGCTAATTAAAGAGCAAAGACCCAAAGTCGTTTACTCACCAGAGGCCTATGACCTAGGTTAGATTTATATTTGAAAAATGTTATAAAATATATTTATATATATTAAATTTAACATATTGTTGTTATATAATATATATTTACACACACGCAAGGTTATTCGGTTTGGTTTGAATTTTTTTTTATTTGTTCATAAATTAAAAAGATCATCTCAATTATTCGGGATGGTTATACACTTAAATAAAAGTCCACAATTTTATTTAAAAAATAACATAAATCGATTCGATTTGATTACGTTCGATCAATTTTTCATAGTCTTTTGACACCCCTAAAATCAACCATATATGTTAATATATTTAGATTAATTATTCAAGTTCGATCAAACATATTTCAATAAAGTATAATTTTTAGTGGACTAATTTATTAGTTCGACTTCTAAGAATAAACCCACATATGACATAACTCCTCTCTTCCATGACTCTAAAGAAGATTTAATTACCCGCCTATCGACCCATATTAGTTATAAACTCAAAATTAATTCATTTTAATTTTTTTTAGGAGAATTGACATATACATCCAACTTCTATGTTGATTGACATATTTTTCACTCAATATTTCATTTAGCAATTTAAACCTAAAAATAAGGACATTATGTATGTAATTTCGTGTCCAAACTCTAAAGGCATGTTAATCAAAATATTTTCTCTCTTCAAATCATACCGAAGATAAAATTACTTTTCATTAATTCACGCTCTATTAGGCATACTTATAGTAGCGTAATATTCAGAGTAGAACTCAAAATTTTCACTTTTGTGTATGTGATAGTATTACGCACGTATGTATCGAAATATGTAAAATAATATTTTATAAAATAATTATCAATGTATTTTGAAAACAAAAAATTTGAAGGAATAATAATATATATATATATATATAAATTAACGAGTACAATTTTTGTGAATGAAATCAGTATTGTGGCTTGAAAACAAAAAAAATGAAGAAATAATTATATATAAATTTTTTTGATTGAATACATTTTGAACAATTAGAATTTTTGATTGGATATATATGATTTGTTTTACCTTGTTTTTCTGGGCATTCACATTCAAAATATACAAAAACAAAATATATAAGTGAGAATTTGCTAATGATATACCATTATAAATTAAAAAAAGACTGTCTTACCACTTAATGAAACATATGCTTGTAAAAGTTATAAATACAACATTAACGGCTTATTTTTAGAAGAATTTTTTAAAAAATAGCTTTTTAGAAAAATGTTTTTGAAAAAAAAACTATTTGTGTTTGGTTAATTCATTTGAAAAGGATTTTGATAAGCATATTGTGTTTGACTATTTTAAAAAAATAAAATACTTTTGAGAGTTAAATTACGAAAAAAGATAAGTATCAATGCATTTTTAATATTAAGATTATCTTAAATATCTATTATTATATTTTTAATTAAATTTTTATTAAATTAAAATTTACATGTTCAAGTTTTCAATCAATATTATACATAGATGAATAAAAAATTAATTAAATATTAACATGATGATTTAAATATAATTAAAAATATCAAGCAAAATAAATTTAAAAAATCATTTCACAAATTGAATCACTACATGCGAAAAACTAATCACAAAAATAAATAAATATAAAAGATATATTGGTAAATATGTATATTAGGTAGAGATATTTTGGTCTTGAAATAAATAATTTTTTGGTTCAACGCCTTTTTTAAGAAGCAAAATTTTTAGCTTCTTCCCAACAACAGAAAAACTGTTTCTGCTTCTATTTAAAAGCAGTTTTACTGATTAGTCAAACACCATGTCTTTCCAAATAAATGCTTAATATGAAATAAATGAAAATTATGTTCTTAAATGTTTTTCTTAATATGTGCATTGTCTCACAAATTCAGTTAATGTGGAATAAAAGGAGTATTATTTTATTTTTTTGTGTGTATTAAAAATGATACAATTTAACTAATTATTTAAATGATATTTGTTTGTAAATATTATAAAAATGATATAATTTAATTATAATATGTTATTTAAATGGTGTTTATTTGTAAATATACAATAAGTGAGATTTGATTATTGAGCGATCTTCAAATTATATTATTAAATATCCTCTCGATTAACTTTTAATGTTATTGAAGCAAGATCTTATGTTCATGGACAAAATATTTTTACCTTTATAGTAAGCAACTCCTATAAAAAAATTAATTAATTTGCGTAGAGCTCAGTTGGGCTCGGCTCACAGGTAGTTAGTTTGGTTTGATTTGGCTTTGCACGAGCTTCAAAAGAAAGAGAGATCGAGTCATTAAGCAGAGAATTATATCTGAAAGTGAAAGAGATTGTGAAAGTTTTCTCATGAGGCAATTCTGAAACAAATTCTCAAATCAATCTATTGGAGCCCTTGAAAGCTGTATAATTTCATGTGTGAAGCATAGTGAGAGTGACATAGATCTTCTTTTTCTCGTTTTGATGATCATGTAATAATTTTAAAATATATTTTTTAATTTTACTTAAGTTAGTAAATATCAATTCAATAATTATTATTTGTTATACTTATTTATAATTTTTTTATTTTAAAAATAAATTCGATGCAATTACTTTTTATAACATTGCTACTTAAGATATTTTATAGTTTTTATGAAGTAATTAATATTTTAAATTTAAAAGTTCAAATAAAAAATTAAACATTGTTTAATTCTTTTGAATTTGTTGTTGCTTTATTTTTGTTATATTTGCCTGAATAATTTATTCTATGTTCAATATTTAGTTTTAATTTTGATTAATATTCTCCTTATTTAGAAGGGAAAGGACGAACAAGGGCAATCATGTCATTTTAATGTTAATTTTGGGGGTAAATCTGTAAATAAAGTTTCCATGTGCTATATGTATGTACTCTCTGCTTCTTCATTGTTTAGTGCAGATTCTTCTATATGCTCCAGCTCTATTTAGTCACTCGCTCCTCTTCGTTAGATCCTTATCATCGGTTTCAATCTATGTTTCGCCTGAAATTTCTTTGGTTACGGTAAGTATTATTTCCCTTCTCCCCCAATTATTCTCCTAATAATGTGATTAGCTTTTGAAAAAAGATCTATAATGACAGCAGTTACTTTCATATTTCTTTGGGTTCTTAGGTCTAACTATCATCAAGTCTATCTAATTTGCTTTTGATCTTTGATGCACAGAATGCAATTTTAGGTGATTTTGATAGTAGCTACCGATCACCATTTTCTTCTTTAGCATTCGAATTCAATGTAATTCAAAATTTAGTCCTTAAATTTGTGGATTGTTGACTAATGTGGAAAGAGAGAATAGAAATCCCATGTTGAAATAGGATTGAAACCGATGCACTGTAAAAATATTTCGATTACATATAAAAATAAAATAAAAGGAAAAAAAATTGACAAACCATTCAGCCCGCAACAATATCCACAAAGAATACATATATAATCATATAAAAAATAGACAGAACCACAGGATGGAAACCAAATTCTTAGCAAATTAAAAAAAAAAAAAGGCAGAGGAACAGCAACTCATGTGAAGATTAGATAACCCCCGACCCAATAGTCCAATTTTGCAGCTATTAGTTCTCCTAAGTGCATTATGCTTCTCTTTGTTTTCATGTGCTCATGACCTTTGGTAAGGAATCCCATATAAATTGGAAGCTCAAATCGGCAAACTTTATGAAAGATTAGATACTTCAAGACACTGTCAATCTCTCCATTAAAATTGGTAACAACTTTTGCTAAATATAGTTCCGAATCTCTCCATTATTAAAATTTGACTACGACTTTTGGTACATATAGTTCATATAAACAACTTTTAGTAGTTCCACATTATACGCGTCCAACATGTTTGATCATATACGTGAAAACTACTAACACAATTTTGCTGCCTTTTTTTACAACAGATTTACCTAAATATTTTGTCCCATATCAGTCAGCAACTCAAAAGGTATGTTATTACAAGACAAGCCTAGTTTCTTCTCTATTGTTTATTTTTTGTGAAAAAATATGTTTCAAATGTATGTGATTTGATCCCACCTGTGTTTCTGTTGGAATAATTAACAGTTGTCTTGATATGTTGGTTTGACTAGATGTGAGACAGAAACGTACACAATTGAAATACAGAAGTGCCGTGGACAAAATTTGTGCGGTCACTAATGCGTCAATATTTTAGCAGTCAATCTTATTGAGAAGAAATCAATGAGAATAGGTGAAGGCTCTACAAACCAAATTCTCAAAGGTTAGTAATAACATTTTGCTCAGCTGCCTATTATTTTGGTTACCTTTTTCACCTTCTTAAGCCCTACATTTAAGTTTGCCAAAAATGAGTTATTTAAGCTTTTGTTTGAAAGCCTGCACCAAAGTAGTTTGTTCTAAATTGAAATATTTAACTGCACACGAAAAATAATTTGGCTTGCTCGCAACAGGGCTGATGAAATTAAGGTCAGAAAAATGAAGAGTAGATCATTAGACACCATTCCTTAAATTCTGTCTGATAGGAGGTAGAACATGTAAAAAGTTTTGATTTAAAGAAGCAACCTTTAGAGTAATATGTGTATTTGTGTGACGACATGTTGATATTGCTTGTGCTGGATAGTATGAGTTTTAATCCTAGACTGTAAACTGATGATGATATATTGATGAGTTTATCAATTGTAGATATGAAATTTTTTTCCTTAGCTACATGACTTTTTGACTTAGCTCTGTTAAGATTTTATCGGAGCATTTTCTGTTCAAAATATCAAATTATTTTTCTGATTAGAATTAGTATAGGTTTGGTTAAAAGTTTCCATCTTAAGAATGGAAAGAAAATGCCTTCACCAGTACTATCGCGTCTATTTGATTTCCCCTCTCCTATTTTCGGTTAGTTTAAAGTAGGTATGACAAAGAATGATTCAAGATTTGAAGTTTATAAATTGCTCTAGCGATGGATTTAGTTTACGGTCACACGTTTTGTGTACATTTAATGGAATTGTTGGTAAAAATTATTGCCACAAACTCATAATCTTAATAGTTGCTTGTACTCCCCCACGAAAGCGCCACTCATGAAACCTCTTTATATTGCTGTACTTGAAAAGCGCATTATAACAAGCTTTTTAGTGATCTATTCAAGCTAGGAAGTACATGCAATCTTTTAGCGATTTTTCTTATTTAGATTTTATTTCATGAAAATGGAGATAAGATGGAACTTGGACAGTAGGAACACCTAAAGATTATCCCTATTTTTTAACCAGAATCACTTCACACGTATGAATAAAAGTTGGGTGCTTTGAAATGGTGACGAGTCATTTGCAAATGCATAGAATATGTCTGATTTATTTTCCATATGGTGTCTTGAGTCTATTTTAGTGGTAATAGTGACTGATGGTGAGAATATTGTTTGTTCTACACAGAATTTTGGAGTACATAGTGTTTTTAGTTCCGGAGAAAAAACCTTTAGCTTATATTTTCTATTGACATCATGTTGCTATTTATGTGTAATTACATAGCAAATATGCTTTTTGGAATTTTGTTATGTATACAATATTACTTTTCGTTGAAATTAACTCGTGGCATGAACTAATTACTTTGATTTTACCAACTCTAAACATGATTCAATATTTGCAATAATTATCTTGCTTTAGTGATGGTGCGAGACAACCTGAGGAAGTTATGTTTTTCCTTTCCATTCTTCGAATGATCAAAACTGTCCAACACAATAATAACAACAGAATCGTCCTTGGCAGCAACATAAAGTTGTTTATGGCTATTGAACTACCAAACGAGCTTCACACGGTCAAAACATGTTGTAGATAAGTTATCTTTGATTTGTTGTAAAGTAGAATGTTATGTCTTGGAAGACAAGATATCATGTAATGATTGTAGGAAGAAGTACTCATTAAATCAATTGAAGAAGTTTTCTATGCATACTTCCATCGAAATGTTGTAATACTTATATGATGTTTGTCATTAGTCCATATTGGGCTCGTGCTGGCACGGGCCGTCCCATCTAGTTATACTTATATAATACAGTGGATACAAAATTAGGAAGCAGCAACAGACACATAGCAAGAAGACAATTCAGCTGCTAATGCACAGATACAATAACTGTGAACAATAAGCTCAACACACATTGAGGGTGTGTTTGGTATGTAGGGAAATATTAGAAAATGTTTTGTTGGAAAATAAGTAAATTTTTAAAAGAAAGAGTAAATTCTTACATTTTGTTCGGATGATTGTTAAGTATTATTTCATAATATATAGTATTATATTGTATTGTATTGTATTGTACTATATCGTAATGTATTATTTTAAAAATATAATATTTGAATGAATTATATTGTATTCTTCTCCATCATTATATAATTCACACATTAGGAATTTGAATGAGAAATTCACCAGAAAAGTAGGGTACAAGGTATAGAGATACTATGAAAAGATAGGGTAAATGATAAATATGATTATCAAATAATAAATAAAGATAAAATGAGAAGAAAATATTAAGGTAATGACGCGATCACATCAAATTGACCATTTCATAAAATGAGACTTTTCATCATTACCTAACTATGAATTTAAGCAATACAATATAATAAAATTTAAGTAACAATCAAAACAAACATTGTATTTAAACTAGTTATACAATACAATACAACGGGTAACAACCATCCAAACAAGGTGAAGAAGTTGAATGACTTCAAAACATTTTAGAAGACATTCCATTCTGGTCGAACCTATGAGATCTATATGCATACATTGTTATAGTCAAACAACAAAAGGTAGGCAGGAAGCGTTATGTGCAACACAAAATCTCGTCACATATAATGAAGACATATAATATCATGAAATGACTACTCTCTAGTGGAATTATCATTATTGACTATGTAAAGTCTAGAGATAATGTGTCGGATCCACTTACAAAAGGCCTAACTAGAGACGGTTGAAAAATAATCTAAGAAAATGGATTTAAAGCTTACAAGTCATCATGGTGGTAACTCTACCTAGCAGAGTGGAGATCTCAAGAGCTAGGTTCAAGGAGATCAAACAAAGTTATGACTCACACTTCAACATTATCAAATAACTCAATCCATTCTCGTGATGAAGACAATGTTCAGGAACAAGGATAAAAATTAAGACTTTTTAACGAGTTACTAAAGCTTTAATTTTTTTAATGATTTTTAGGTTTGACAGATTCGACCAAATAATATATCTATGCGATAACACGGTTAGGAATCACCTATGTGAGTATGATGTGTAAGGTGCTTCAAAGAGGATAATTGCAAAAACTCATTCTCTATACACTCATGAAACCGGAAGGTGTTATCATGACTGAAGCGAACACAACTATAAGAATCATAGATGGTAAATGATTGATTTGTGACATCATGTGGTTGTCTAGGTATACACCAAAGTTCGATGGTACAAAGATATCAAATCTATCAATTGGCCGAGTATATCCGACATATATTCACCATGAAAAGTTTAAAGGAAAACCTACTTATCTAGATGCAATTAATCGTTCCTTGTAAAATACACACTTGACCGTTTCTTTTGCTTAGAGTCATTCCCCATTCTTGCAGGGGATTGTAGGATTTTATAAGGTGTGAATGGAAAATTAAGAGCTGTGACTTTTCTGAAGGGTTGCGACTTTTCCAAAGAATTGTATTGAACTTTCCGAGAAGGCACAATAAGCACATGCTCATATTACCATTTTTTTTTATAAATAAATGAGGTTTCTCTCATTTTTCATAACAAATTTTCTAAACTACTTGATGTTCTGCACAAATAAATTCTAGTGTTCTTTATAACTACTATTGAATGGTTCACTGACACTGCTATTAGAGATTCATCATATACAAGAACTTTACATATTTTGTGAAACCCTAGTTAAGTTGGTGATGCAAGTTTTTTTATATTCATCTAAAGTATCTCATATTCATTGTCCAAATATTCAGTCAACCTCGAGTCATGTATACTTTTCATCAATGAATAACTCTATCCACCATGGTCATTTAGACAGATTCTCTACTCAATTTTTAATTTTCAAGTTGAGGTTTCAAATATGTGAAATTATTTTATATTGTTAGAGAGAATATGTTTGTCCTTCATTGTTTGTATAAGAGATTATATACACCGATTGCATTAGGTTTTTTCTAGAGGTTTATTGTACTTTGTTAACTTTACGTAAGATAGAGTTTGATTTCTTGGGTGAGAGTGGATTACATAGGTCATTCTTACTATCACTTTATACTCATACGTCTGGTATTATAGTTGTCATGTCTGTTTTTCGAAAGTCAGTTTAACTAATCTTTAAAGCTAAATTAGATTAGATTGACATAATATTTTAAAATTATAATCCAAATATTCAAAAACTACGTACATGAAAAGTCTTATAAGTTGCACTTATTCTCATATCAATAAGATAGTAAAAGTGGACAGAGGGAGCATTTGAAAAAAAAATAATCTTTGTGAGTAAAAATGAGTTTGTCTAAATACTTCGACCAACTTTTTTAATTTGAAATTTTTTAAAGACAAAATTTTAAAATATACTTAAAATATAAGGTCAAACAAATATTTTGAGACAAATTTTCAAAATATGATCTTAAATTTATTATTTAACTTATTTTAGCCTAAAAATAAATGCTTACCATTTTTTTTATTTTACTGATACATTATAAAAGTGCTTAAAAGTTGTCTTGGCTTCGTCTTCATAACCTAGTATTCTCACAAAATGCAAAAGGGAAAACATCAATAGCTTAACGATATCACCATTTATCGAATAAAAAGTGAAGCTCTAGACTTGATTAACAAACATCCAAATGAAGTTATACACTAAAAAATCTCATTTCTTCCGACTAAATTAAGAAGTTGTAGCAACTAGCATATATTCCAAACGCTGGAGATTCCTTTGGAAATTCTTGTATTGACTTTTCTGGATCTACACCAAATCAACAATCACCGTGCCAGAAGTCTCGCCATTGTAGACAAGGTTTTTCCATCACTCTCTTTAAATGACGATTTTTTTTCACTTGCATCACTCCCCACGTACTTGTCGGTTCTCAAATTACATGCTCCGATGAATTGAGATTTTGAAAAATGAAACTTAAAGGAATTTCACTTTCTGGTGATAAGACCACTATAACAAGTTTTTCCGAATGTTTTTTTGTACCGAATTCAGTAGAGAAAGTTGTTCGAAAAGGTGTTAGACCAAAAGGAAACATATTTCAAGGGAGATTTCTTCAATTTGTGCAGTTAAATGAATATGTGCTAATAGATGGTCTACCCTATAAATTGATGTTAAGACCCTAAACCTAGAGCTTGATTAATGGGCAAGAATACCCTAGTTGAAATCCTCGAAAATTACAAGGAGTTGGAGAAATTGACCCTTTGTCATTGTACCTACATGTCGATCGGTGTGAGCATTCGTCACCAAAAACACAAGTTATTAAAGATTTCTCAAATGCATGAATGAAAAATTTGCCTAATTTCTGAAAGCCTAGATAACTAAAAACTCTAATTTATCTAGGCTTTCATAAATTAGGAAAAAAAATTGTTCACGCATATGAGAAATCTCTAGTAACTTGAGATTCGATAAATGTTCACATTAATCGACATATAGGAACAATGGTGAAGGGTCAGTTTCTCCAACAATTCACAATTATTAAGGATTTCGATTAGAGTATTCTCGACCAATAAGCAATTAACCTTTGAGTTTTAAGGTCTTAATATTGACACACCTTTAAACGGGTATACTATCTTTTAGCACATATTAGTTTAACTCCACAAATTAAATAAATTTTCCTTGAAATATGTTTCCTTTCGGTATAACGCTCTTCCTAACAACTTGCTCTCCTGAATTTGATATTAAAAATCATACGGATAAACTCGTTATAGTGATTCTATCACAAGAAAGTGAAATCCTTCAAATCGTTTTTCATTTTTCAAAAACTCAATCCACTGGAGCATGTAATCGAAGCACACCAAATTCGTAGAGTGATGCAAGTAAAAAAAATTGACATTAAAAGAGAGTGATGAAAGATCATTGTCTACAATGGCGAAACTTATAGCACAAAGATTGTTGATTTGGTATAAATCCAAATAAAGCCAAGATAGGGATTTCCAAAGAAATCTTCAGCATTTGGATATACGCTAGTTGCTACAGCTTCTTTAATTAGAAGAAATGAGATTATTGAGTGTAAAACTTCATCTGAAAGATTGCTAATCAAGTCTAAAGCTTCACTTTCTCCATTAGTGACAATATCGTTAAGTTTTTCATGTTTTTGTTTTGCATTCTGAGAGAATGTTGGTCTTTGATAACTCGAGTAGGTTGCACTAGTAAATATGGGTCATTTATTATTGAAATTTTTTTGTTGGCTCTTTAAATTTATGTTTTCCCCTCAAACAAATTTGTGTTTAATTTTTGCTCCTCGTATTTTTTTTTTTATACATGTTGTCATTTAAACAAGCATAGACATATATTTAGCTAGAACCTTTTTTTGTAGCAATAGTTAAATTATCCAGCTACAAATATTAAATCCTCGCTATTTAAATATTGCATATTTTGTGATAAATTATGCCGTCACTAAGTTACATGTTGATTAGAGACAATAAAATGATCGTCACTAATTGCTTATATTAATAGTGACAAAAACTAAGATCACAATTAAATATAAATTTTGTGGCTAAAGCTTACAACATTTAACTACAAACTCTAATTTGTCGCTATTGCAATAAAAAAAATTGTGATGAAATTTTTTCGTGTCCAAAATTATAACTAATTTAAAGACAAATAATAATTTGTTACAAATTGAATACATTATTAGCGATAAAATAATGTGTCACGGATAACTTAAAATTTTCACTAACAATACTTAATCAATAACACCAAATTATTTTTGGTGGGAAATTTTAGTGGACAGAACTTTGCTATGAAATTATATGTGTTGTCACTATAAATATGTTGCTCATGCATTTAAATACGAAATGTAATTTTTGTCACGAAAAGTGAATAATTAGTGATGAATTTTGTGTCATACATAAAAATTTGTAGCTAAATATCACATTTGTTGTAGTGCACTACAACAAATGTGATCTTTAACTACGAAATTATTAGCTACAATAGAAAATTTGTCACTAATTGTTAACTTTCCATGACAAAAATTACATTTCGTATGATATCGCCTTTGTATACTTTTAGTGACCCACATTTAGGGATGACTAATTGACGAAATTTTTTTCGTCACATAAAATCTATCGTGATGAAATATGATTCGCAACAAACCTGACTTTGTATCTATCTATTGTTCCATTGGCCTTCAACTTGGTCTTGAACACCCATTTTGAACCAACTAAGTTATACTAGTAGATTTAGGCTTCAATAGCTAGGTCTTGTTGGTATGTAAAACATTGATTTCATCATGCATGGTTGCAAACCAATGAGGTAACCTGGGGCTTCCTTAGTAGTTTTTAGTTCCATCAAAATTTATTCTTTATTGTTAGTAACATGTGACAGGCGATGTTCCGTAGTCTTGTGTTTGGTGATCATATGATGCCCTTGTGGTGTAGGAGGTGTATCAACTGAAGCAACTAATTGTAATGTAGGATTTTCAAATTGTTGGTTCTCTGTCAGATTCCACCTTGAGAGGTCTACTTCTAAATGTATTTCTTATGGACTAGTCACAGAGAAAGTGAGATTTGACGGACCACCACAATCTAAACCCCTACGTACAACATGTTGCTCACTACCACTAACTGATCCTCTTGAACCTACAACATGAGTCTCATCACTATTGTCTGGACCTGCTCTTTCAACTTGTTTCTCGTGACCATTATCTGATCATGCATCTGAGGGGTCAGTATCACTATCATCATCAAGAGGTATAAGGTTTGTTTTAGTAACATTTTTACTAGTAGCTTGTGTACCATCAACTTGTACTTCCCCTGAATATGGATCATCATGCACCTGCGGTTTGAAAAATAATTCAACAAAAGTAGCAAGATGAGGTAAGACATCAATGTTAGTCTAAGCTTGACTTGGAGGCACAAAAGGTAATGTGTTTTCATCAAAGACAACATGTCTGGACACATACACTCTCCTTGTTGATGGATGATAACATTGTGTAAGTTGTTATATCCTATCAGCACACATGGGTAGGTCTTTGGACTAAACTTGTTACTATTCTTGATATAGGGAAAACACCTACAATCAAAGACTTTTAGGCTATTGTAATCACGCTACTCACCATATAACTTAACAAATGGAGCCATTATTTTTAGGACTGAGGAGAATAGTCTATTAATAAGAAAAACTGCAGTGAGAAATGTCTCAACCCATGGAAACAAAGGAAGGTTTGCATGAAGTAGGAAAGTTAATCCAGTCTCAACAATATGTCTAGTTTTCTTTCTGAAACTCCATTTTGTTCAGGTGTGTTAGGATATGAAATATGCCTAACATTATCACAATCTTTCAGATATTTAATGAAGTTTGTTTTGATGAACTCACCACCTCCATCACACTAGAATATCTTAATCTCTTAAGAAAACTAGTTTCCCGCCATTTTTTGAAATTTTACAAATACTTCAAAAAAATTCATACTTCCTTTTCAATGGATAAAGTCAAGTATACTTTGTGTGATCATCTAAAAACATTATATAATATCTCATATGTTGAGAGGATGGGCAGGACCCCACATATCACAATGAATTTTTAATAAAGGTTCCTTCTCAATTTTATTTCTTTAGCCAAATGAAAGCTTAAAACTCTTGCCCAACCGACAACTACAACAAACAGTGGGCATTTAATTACAACTACTAGCATTGATGCAACTATTATTACTCAAAACTTTTAATGTCTTCAAACTAGGATGATCTAATCTAGTATGTCACATGTTGTATGATGTGTTCCAATCGTATGCAACGATATAAGCATAGAGATTGTTGTCTTTCAAAGCATAGAGTCCACTCATCTTAGATCCATAGGTCAGTAGTGTCCTTGTCTTCTTGTCCTTTATAACAAAGTTAATTTCATCAAATTCAAGAGTGCAACAATGATCCTTTGCAAGTTTACTAACTGATAGTAGATTTTTATTAATCTTAAGAACTACAAGAACTTCTTGTAATTTCAAGCTTGATCTAGTTGTGTTCCTAACATGTGTTATGTCTATTTGTGATCCATTCCCAACAATGATTTTATCTGGTCCATTGTAGTGTTTAAGATCAAATAGAATACATGGGTTATCTGTCATATGACTACTTGCTCATGAGTCTACATACAAAGTATCATTAGTAACATATGTATTCTGTAAGTTAACAACAACCAATGTTTGTGGCAGTTCATTTGCAGGTTGATAAGAGTAGTCCCACTTTTAAAAATACTTAAGAGCAATATGATTATTCCTACCACAAATTTAACATGATTCAGTACTATTCATTTTATAGTTTCCACTTAAGAAACTTTGATTGTTATGAGACCCTGTTCCATATTGGTCGTTTTGAGAACCTGCTCCTTGTCCAACAGGCTTGAAGCCTCTTTCTCTGGAGTTGAAGTTGTTGTTTCCTTTTCTTTGAGAGTAGTTTCCTCTTCCCCGACCCTTTTGCACAAAGAATGCCATGTTATAGTTCTGTTGTGGCACCTCTTCTTCATCCTTCCTCATATGAAAACTCCTGAGATCATTAACAAATTGATTAAAAGTGGGATATGGTGCCTTACCTAGCATGATAGTCCTGAAGGTCTTCTATTTGAGACTTAAATCTTTGGCAAAATTGATTACTTTGCTAACTTTATCGACAGGTTTGTGAATGGCTGGAAGGCCATCACATATGCCTTTGAATTCCCTAATGTATTCATCAATCTTTTTGGTTCCTAGCCTACACTTTATAATTGTTGTTTAAGCTGAAACTCCTTATCTTTTGTTGCTTGAAGATAAGTTGCTACAAAGAATTTCCACATCTCCTTGGCAGTTGAGCAGCCCACAATCGGGTATATACTTTCTTCTGTCAAAGTGCTTGAGATCCAACTCCTTAGCAACACATCTTTCTCCTCCCCGTCATCAACATTGCCACCCTTCTGCATCCTTCTCCATTGCTGCATCTTTCTCAACAGACTTTCAAGTGGAACAACTACCTCTATTTGGTTCATTCTTAGTGATGAGGTAAGTTAGTCTCATCACCTGAATCAACTGCATCATTTGTGTCCTTCATATGAGATAATTTATTGGCTTAAGTTTAATGAAACATGAGGCAATGAGATGATGAAGGGGAGATGTGGAAACAGTATTGGTAGATGGGTCATTACAGTTTGAACGTGTGGTTACTTTAGATTCAATACTTAGTAAGTGGAAGAGCTTATGAGCTCTGGTACCATGTTGAAATTTCACGTAAAGAATAAGAGAAATCAAGGATTGTTTTAATGATTAAAATCGTTGAGTACATGCTCCTTATATAAGAGTGATTGTAGAGTCCTAGGCTAGCTATACTTAGAGTTCTACTACAATACAAATTTACAAGAGTAGTTAGTGGTTGACTACTACTACTACAATAACACTACCTATAACTATAACTTGTCATAGTCGACTACTACTAATACAAGACATAGCAGCCTAGTCGACATTTAGTAGCCTAGTGTGACTCTAACTCTTCAGCAGTTAACAGTTGTACACATTGGTCGTACGAGGTTGTTCAATCCGTTCCATATCTTCAGCTTCCCTTATCTTCAACACTTGGTCGTACCAGGTTGCTCAACTTGTTCCATATCTTCAGTTTATCTTATCTTTAAAACATAGTACTAGTGAGTTTTCTTTATATTCTTGTTTTTGGGTGGATCCCACTAATAATAGCAACGTTATGAGTTTGGAAACACATATTTAGTTCTATCCATGCTTGTATATCATACGTATTTATATATATGATCTAAAGTACTGAGTTTTGCTGACCATATGGTTAAATTTGTCACTCATCTTGCACCAAATTCTAATGCTAACTTTAAATATCGAATGATAGGGGAAATCTGGGAAAATATGCGGAGGAAGTACAAAAGTAAGCTATCAAGATCATAGGCATGATCACTGAAGGTCTAGGACTTAGTCCTACATATCTAAGCCAAAATGTGAAAGATGGAATAAATGCAATTGATGTCAATTGTTATCCTTCATGCCCACAGCCAAGCCTTGCACTTGGACTTCCACCACATTCAGACTACAGTATCCTACAATCACCCTTCAAAGCTCAAATGGACAAGAAATTTGGACTCACTAAACAATGAATAGAGGCCAGTCCAAAACCTTCATGATACCTTACAAGTTCATGTAGGTGACCATCTTGAAGTACTAAGTAATGGCTTGTACAAATTAAAAGTGTGGTACATAGGGTGACATTGAACTCTCATAAAACAAGAATTTCAGTTTCTAGTTTGCATAGTTTGGGAATGGATGAGAAAATGAAGACAGCTGAAGAACTAATAGTGGATGATGAAAATCCAAAGAGGTATAAAGAAAGTAGCTTTCCAAATTTTCTCAAATTTCTACATGAGAATGATATTGGACAAGGTAGTAGCTTCCTCATGACACTTAAAGAAAAACTATATATTGGCTTAAATATGGAATAAAAAGGAAACAAAGCAATGTGTTGTATAATGACTAATGAGTTTAGTTTTTTTGAACAACATTTTTACCCTTCAATCAAATACTATTCATACAATTACAACTAGATAACATAAGCTACGAGGAGGGTCAAACAGGGGAAAAGAGGCAGATATCACAAAACGGCCATGAGAGTCATTACGTCAATTTAATGCACGTGTCTTGAAATCACGTATACAAATTCAACTGTATCATTTTACGGGTAACCAGTGAGATTTGAATCTTGTATAATGATAACCAATATTTAGTATACAGTACTCCCAATCTTCTTCTGATTTATTTATATGTACATCTATTCGGTGTGCTCACCAAACATTTGTTTGCTATCAGACTTGACATATTAAGTTCAAGATTCCTGTATAACTAGTCCACCTTTTCACTTCTTGATTTATGTCACGACCCAAAAATGGACATGATGACACTCGTCTTATCCCACAAAGACAAGTCAACCTAAAACCCAACTAATACAATAAATATGGAAGTAAAACAAGAAAAAGAGACTAACACCTAAAACCCAACTAATACAATAAATGTGGAAGTAAAACAAGAAAAAGAGACTAACACCATCTACTAATGTTGAAATCAAAATCAACTCAAACAACACCCTAAAATTTGGTTGTCACGTGTATAAGACTCTCATTTTCCAAAGTGAAAAGAGAAAGAGAGATAATTTGGGAATTAATATCTCATATGGTCACTCAACTATGCACTCTTCTCTCAGAAAGTTACTCAACTTTCAATTTTAACTCAAAAGTCACTCAACTATGCATTTTTCCTCACAGAAAGTCACTCAATTTTGAATTTTAACTCAAAAGTCACTCAACTATCCACTCTTTTCTCAAAGTCACTCAACCTATTTAATTAAAATTTGCTAATAAATTTTTTTTTATATAAAAAACAAAAATTTTAAAAAGTAAAAAATACTATTTAAACCATTTAGTGATCCACCCACTTGACCCAACCCATTAAAAAATATAATATTGACCCATTTTATTGACTCTTTCTCCTCCTCCTGCGTTTATTTTTTCCTGATTTTCCATTGTTGTTTTCATGGTGGTATTGAGGTATTCACCTTCTGGGTTTTCTTTATTTCTTCTTTTTTCTGAATACCCATTTCAAATTTTTAAGTTTGTTTTAGCTCTAGGAATGAGGTAAGAGTAGTGAAAAAGATTCATTCTTTCTTGTTTTATTCATTGCTTCTTTGCTACTCTTACATTGCTTCAGATAGATCTATTAATGATTTGTAAGATCAGTGTTTAATCCTCCTTGGGGATTTGGAGTTTCTTGTGCCCACCAGGTGTTTGTTAAAATGGGGCTATGGGTGCATTTGGTTCTAGCTTTTGTGTTATCCTGTTTCTTGATTAAGGAGGCAAATGCTACTTTTACTCCTGCTGATAAATATTTGATTGCTTGTGGATCTTCCAAAAATGTAACCTTTCTTGGCCAGATTTTTGTTCCTGACACACACCATTCTTCAGTTGTTTTGGAAAGTGAAGAAAATTCTATTTCTGCTCGAGAACTAGAAAGAAAAAAACGCACAGGAGAAGGAGAAAGAGTCAATAAAATGGTCAATATTATATTTTAGTGGGTCAGGTCAAGTTGATCGGGTCATTAAATGGTTTAAATGAATATATTTTTTTTTTTAAAAATAATTAGTTTTTAAATAAAAAATTTATATCAGCAAATCTTAATTAAAATATCAATTTAATAGATTGAGTGACTTTATGAGAGAAAAGTGGATAATTGAGTGATTTTGAGATAAAATTTAAAGTTGAGTGACTTTTTGAGAAAAAAAGTGAGTAGTTGAGTGACTTTCTGAGAAAATAATGCATAGTTGAGTGACCATCTGAGATATTAATTCGATAATTTGGAGTCAGCAAGCGTTAAACTGTCTTCTGAATCAGGACAATCTTTGCTCCATCACCTAACCAACATAACAATTTAAAATAGTTTCTCTTTGTCCATAATCTCAACAAACTTTATGTATGATTCCCTTATGTAAGCTACTAATATTTTATATAATAAAGTTAGGTAATCTAATTACAAAGTTCCCTGTCTTGCGTGACACAAACTTAATATACATATATATTCATTTCTTCTAATTATGGCAAAGCTTCTACTGGTTTATGTCATGGTAATTCTTGCTCTTATATACTCAGGTTCAGCCACTAACTACACGGTGGGTGATAATTCTGGCTGGGATATTAGTACTGATCTTGATACATGGTTACTAGGCAAACAATTTGCAGTGTTCTATTGACTTAAATTTTCCTCAAATCCTTAGTTACAACTTACAACTATTGACTCATCTTGTTTTGCAGTGTTCCAGTTTTCGATGTATCATAGTGTGTATGAGGTAAGAAAGGAGATTTTTGATAGGTGCAACATAACAAATACAGTAAAATCGAGCAGTAAAGGCAATACAAGTTTCCCAATAACAATGCCAGGGGACAGTTACTTCATTTGCGGGAACAGGTTACATTGCCTTGGAGGGATGAAACTTGATGTAAATGTAGAAGATAATATTAACAAGATGGCTTCTCCAGCTTCACCGCCATTACCTCAGGCCGGAGCCTCTAAGTTTCCTACACATTCTTCTAAGACCAACAACCCTTCAACTATTGTTCCTCGTTTGACTAATTTGCCCAACCAACTTGGTTTAGATTCTGTACTTGTCGCAACACTTGGGTTTCCCATTGATTCATTTATATCAATATGTCCAACATTAGAACTGATACAACAGGGCTAGTATAGTTACTATTATGTGGATTGAAGATTAACAAGATTGAAAAATGCGCCTCGTTTATCCTTAAGGTAAGAATAGGTTCCTTTCTCCAAAATCTTCCCCTCTGAAATAAAAGCAATGGAGTCTAAATTCCTGATAGTATTAAGGCGATGCGCCACAACCACTGTCGTTCTTCCAACCATTAGTTGATCCAATGCTTCCTGCACAAGTTGCTCTGACTGAACATCCAGAGCACTCGTTGCTTCGTCTAGAAGTAGTATACTTGGGTTACGTATTATTGCCCGTGCTATAGCAATTCTTTGCTTTTGTCCTCCTGAAATTGTCACACCTCTGTCACCACATTCTGTCTCATATCCATTTTTAAGTGACCTACATGTACATTAAACATGTCGTATTAGTCTGTTTGGTCAAACTTCTAAAATTAAGTACGATTTGGTAATAACTAAAAAGCATATGTACTTACGAAATGAATTCATGTGCATTAGCAGCTTTTGCAGCTTCCACCACCTCATTTTCAGATGCATTAAGTTTGCCAAACAAAATGTTTTCACGGATAGTGCCTGAATATATCACTGGTTCTTGACTTACAAGGGCCATGTTCCTTCTATACCATCCTAAATCGAGTAATCGAATGTCCATCCCATCGATTTTCAGTGATCCTTTATCTGCATCGTAAAATCTTTGAATCAATGCAATTACTGTTGATTTTCCGCATCCACTTCTCCCAACCAGTCCAATGCTAGTGCCTGCTTTCACCTCCAGGCTGAATTCATGCAACACTAACCTGTCAGGCCGACTTGGATATGCAAAATCAACCTTTTTCATCTCTATTCGACCGGTCATTTTGGTCTCCATGCTGTTATTCTTTGCCTAGTTTTTGTAAAATATGTTACACTATTAGCTCAAATGATATGAATTGAAGTGAACATTAAAAAAGGATTTGGAGAAGGCCATTTGTCTTATTACCTCATGTGATCCTTCGATCAGTGATTTTCGATCAAGAATGGAAAAAATCGAAGCAACTACTGTTGATCCCTTGGCGAGATCAGAAGTCATGCTTCCAGCTTCAGCTATTACCTTTCCAGTACTGACTAATATAAAGAAAGTCTTGAAGACATCAGCAGCTGATATTTCTCCAGCATTAACCAACTTTCCGCCATACCAAAAATCCAGGGCCCAACAAATGAATGTTAGGCCTTGTGCTGATCCTATACCGATACCAGCTAACCAAGATTTCTTCCTAGCCTCTTTCCTTGGCTCATCCTGTGCCTCATCAAAGATGTCAAGAACCTTATGTATGCTCCCAAATGACGTCACGATCCTATGATTGTAAACAGCCTCTGCAGCAATTTGAGTGCTACGACATTGTGCCTTAACAAATTTAGCTGTCATAGTGGATAGTAAGACTTTTCGTGTGTAAAAGCAGAGAATCGTGAGTGGTTGAACAACAATCATAACTAGTGCAAGTTTCCAAGCCACAATTAGCCCCATTACCATAGCAACAGTGACAGCTGAAGTGCTTTGGACTAAGAGGGAAACTCTATCAGCAACAAGAGATTTCACCATGGCTGCTTCATTGCTCAATCGACAACATAAAGCTCCACTTGAGTTCTGTTCCTCATCAAACCAGGCTGCTTCGAAGCTCAAAATCTTCTCGAGCATTTGCAGTCTTATTCTTCTGGTCAGGCGTTCTCCCATGTAAGCGAAATTGTAATGTTGGCATAGATTGAGAACAACTGAGACAAGGCAAAGGATGATGAAAATCATACAGTATTTCTGAATTCTAGATTGCATTTCCTCGTGACTTGGCGAGTAAAAAGCAGAAATCATGCCACCTATGGTTAGTGCATAGACAGGTTGCACTGAACCAAATGCAATGGCTGATAAGATTCCAATAATTCCTTGCTTCCATTCAGGTAAGTTTAACGAAAGGAGCCGAGTGAAGGAAGGGGGAGGATGAGGTGAAGCTTGTATGGGGCAATCCTCAATGAGCAAGGGTGAGGCGGTTACAGCCGGACTTGCTCTCATTCCTGCACTGCTCCTTGCTACTGAAGAAATACGAGGTTCAGCGCTTTGTTCTTGATCGATAGAGCTGAATTGTCTTTGAAGTTTTGCTAGTCTTGCATACTGCCCATCTTTCTCCATAAGCTCATTGTGTGCCCCTAGTTCACTGATGCAACCGTTACTCACTACTGCAATGAGGTCTGCATTTCTTACTGTTGATAGCTTATGGGCAACAACCTGATCATCAAATTGGTTGAAAGGGACCTCGTTATATATCTTTCTACATTTCTTTTTATTATTGAAAGTAAGAGAAGAACGGGGTTGATTGCTCAGATGTTCACTCGATTAATAGTTATTATATCAAAAAGTTGTTTTTCTTCTTGATTCCGCTTTTCTTTAACCAAAAAAGTGACTTTCTAAGATAATACAACTATTAGTCGAGTGACCATCTGAGAAATAAACTTGAGGAGAAAGATTACCAGTGTGGTTCTCCCAACGATAGCTTGATCCAAGGCATTTTGAACAAGTGTTTCTGATTCAGAATCAAGTGCACTTGTGGCTTCATCAAGCAGAAGAATCACAGGATTCTTTATAATGGCTCGAGCAATCGCAATTCTCTGCTTTTGACCACCTGATAGAAGTGCTCCTCTTTCACCAATCTGTCACAATTAATCATGTTAGAACCGTGTATAACAAATGTACGTACCTAGTACTATAATGTCACAAGATCATGAACTGACCTTGGTCTCATATCCTTCTGGAAGTTGTGTGATGAAATTATGAGCATTCGCGGTCATTGCTGCAGCCACAACTTCATCCATAGTTGCATCAACTTTCCCAAACATTATATTCTCCCTAATAGATGTCCCAAATAATGCATTTTCTTGACTTACTAACCCCATTTTCCCTCTCAACCATTTCAACTGCAACGACTTTATTTCTACTCTATCAATACATATAGCTCCTGCATTAGCATCATAAAACCGTTGAATCAGGGCAATGACAGTGGATTTTCCACTTCCACTTGATCCAACCAGGGCTACTGTTTTGCCTGCTTCAATTTTAAGATTGAAGTCCTTGAGGACAACGGTATCTGGGCGAGAAGGATATGTGAACTTGACATTCCTGAATTCAACCTCTCCTCTTATATCTTCGAGCACGAGTCCCCTTGTGTCTTCACCATCAATTTCTGGTACGCGATCAATCCTATCAAATATTCTCGAGGCAGCAACAGAAGCTTCAGTGAAGTATTTCACCTCAGGCAGAGCCATTCCAAGTGATCTACATAACATTTACCAGTTATTTTCAATTATAAAACATTTGCATCTTAGCAACCTTTGGATTAAAAACCAAAGTTAAAATGTAAGTCTTTGAATAGAGAAATATAGATCAAATGCAGCCATATATCTTTTAAACAAATAAAAGAAATTGGTAAGACATAGTTATATAGTGAAATTAACTTGCAAGTGAGATCAAAATTATATATGCTAATCCAATCATTCATGACATTTTACATAGATTATCTAATGGGAAAAACAAATAGTGCTAGTATGACTAGTCCAATTTTCATATTTCAACGAAATACTCAAATGGCTACTACTTAAAAAACAGGAATTAGCGATAGACAAATTTTATAGATAAACAACAAAATTGGTGGCTAATCCTATTTAGTGACGAATTACCAATGGATTATCACAAAAAAAATTTAGTTATGATTATTTAAGCGACGAAATTCGTAGTTAATTTTAGTTTTTTTTTTTCTTGTAGTGGAGATTGTCTGAAATTTGATCTTCTCAAAATGAGTTGGAAGAACTTGACAAGATTTAATAGAGTATACGCAAGACACCACGTAGGACATAAATCACCATGTAGGATGCCACGTAGGACATGTGTCTATTTGTTCAACTTTATACAAGTTGAAGTACCTAGTTGTGCACACCCAAAGTTAGAGGGTATAAATGTAAAATAAGGTCAAGTTAATAGAGCACATTTATGCATTACGTCTATATTTTATTTAGACAATTGAATTATAGTTAATTCTAATTGAGCACCTAAACACATAATAAAGCATTCTTATCAGACATTTTCGACGACTCAAATTCTGGAAAAAGCATTTGCATGTGTTCTCAAGAGCTCATTACGTAAATAAGTTAACCACATAAAATATGTCACCATCTTGATTATACACACCTCAATCGGAACAAGCCTGCAACTTTACGACTTAATGAGGATAATGCATATGACTAATGTTAAGTGGTTAACTTATCTACATAATGGATAGTTGAGAACACACACGAAAACATTTCTCAAAATTTAAACTAAAAATGTCTAATAGGAACACTTTATCAGATATTCAGATAGTTGAAATGACAAGTTTAAGAGGTTGTCGATGTATCGGAGTAAAAAGGCACTTACAATCCACCCAAGACAAAAGAAACTCCAGCTGCATAAATTCTACCACCACTTTCTCCATTATGCATAATCAAATGACTTCCATACCAAGCAAGTAAAGCCCATATAGCAAAAGACAACCCTGTGCTACCAACAGCAAGACCTTTTGCAATTCCTTGTTTCATTCCCAACTTTATTGTTCCATCAAGAATCAATGAGTATCTTTCAATCACACTCTTCTCAGCAGTAAATGAATATATTGTTTTAATAGAGCTAAGTGCTTGCTCTACAATACCATTTGCTTTGCTATATTCTTTGAAGGATTTTCCAGATAAATAGAGTAGATATTTACCATAGATTAAACCAGGGATTATGAGGAGAAATATTGTTGGTAAGGCAACTATAGCCAACCTCCATGAGAAGTAGGCTGAAAATACAATTCCTGAGATGAAAACTGTTGTGTGCATAACAAATAGAGGTACCTGCATATATATGACTATAAAAGTTACCAAAACAGTTTTTCTAGTATGACCAAAAGTCATTGTTCTTTTGTATTGATTTCTATATGGTCACTCAACTAATACTTTTTTCGTTTCAGTTTGTTTGTCTGATTTTGACTTTGTACTATTGATATAAGAAACTAAAGAAGAAAACTTTTGAATCTTGTGGTCTTAGAAGATATGTAGAGTGTACCAAAATATCTATTAATTTTGTGGACATGCATGTCTGGTGAAAAATTGAAATTAAAAAATAATAATTAAAGAATTACCAAAAAAGGAAATAGACATTCTTTTTGAAAAACAGACTTAAAAGGAAAGTAAAACAAACAAATTGAAACGGAAAAGAATAATTGTTACTTACTATCTTGTTAGAAAGTCACTTTCTTTGTTGAAGAAAATTGGAATCAACAAGAAACTATGTGACTTTGTGAGATAATAATTATTACTCTCTCCGTCCCATTTTATGTGACACCCTTTTCTTTTTAGTTCGTTTAAAACAGAACAATACCTTACCATAATTAGAAATAATTTAACTTTAAAATTCTTCTTTTATCCTAATGAAACTATTTACAGCCACACAAATATTTAAGAATTGCTTTAGACCATAAATTTTAAAAGTCTTTTAATTTTTTTTAAACATCATGTCAAATCAAACAGTACTGTCATATAAAATGAGACGAAATAAGTAGTTGAGTAGAAATCATCTTGAAATTTTTAGGTACATATGAAGGAATTGAAGCAAGGTGAATATATAAATGTTTACCTTTTCACTAAGAACTTCTTGTATGAGAGAAGTATCTTTAGAAATACCATTAGTAATTTCAGAAGTGGTAGCTTCTTGTGAATCAAAGAAACCAACTTCTTGCCTAAGAATAGCTTCCAAATACTTGTACCTTATTTTTAACACTTGCCTCTCACTTGTTTTGCTCCAACAGTAACCTTCTGCAAAAATTAATTAACTAATTTCTTCATGATGAGGATTTTAGGGTTTGATAAATATGTTAGGGTTTCACCTAATTTTCTTATCATATTTTTTAAGTAAGGCCAAAAAGTTTACCCTAATTATTTTTATTTAATCTTTCATATTATTTGAGTAAACCCTTTTAGAAATTTTTTTTGAATATCCTTCCTTCTTACACAATAGCATCTAGGGGAGATTAATCTCTCCATAGATATATTTATATTTTTTTATATATATTAACTTTATCATAGGTAGGTCTAGAAGTTTTCTGATTTATGGTTGTTCAATATTTGAAATTATCACCTTCCGCATGATGTCCTATTATTTCGATCTATGAACTTAGCAACCAAAAAAGTGTAGTAGAGATATATAGAAACTTACCCATAAAGGCCACAACCATGACTCCCAATCCCAAGAGTACAAAATACAAACTACACTGTAGATAATATTACCAGCAAAATGCAAATATATTAGCAAAAAAAAAAAAGACACAAGAGAGAAAAATGAGTATTAAAGGGTTTAATTAAATGCTAACCTTTTCAATTTGTTCCATGAAATTGTGATTATTTTGTTGAGTTTTACCATAACCCAAGCTATTAAAAAGTTGGCTAACATATACCAACAAACAATTTGTTGATATACCATCTCCAATGGCTCCAATTGTACCCAAAAACATTAATAAAATGTCTTTTCCATCAGCATATCGAAAAATAATACCTATTGAATTTTTATTTTTATTTTCGAACGCCTTTTCGGATGAAGAACTCATTCTTTTTTCTGCAACCAAAAAAGGAAAAAAGACTTTGAATTCCTAATTCTGACCAAGAATGAAATACTAACTAACAATATTTATAATATGATTGATTTCCTAATTCATAATAATATCTACTTAAAATAATATAAAGAGAGTTTTGTTTGTTGCATGAAAATCTTTAATTTAAAAAATGACCCATTAATCCACCAACACACTTTTTGGAGTGTTCCAACAAAGTTGATTATGGCTAATAATGTTCTTAATTAATTATTAATTGCCTTTTTATATGGTTCATAATGATTCTTTATCAGATCTTTATTTTTTTTTTCTTTTGGTTTGATTTGGTAAAATATCATAGAGCCTAGCTAGGCTGGTCACTTTTTTTTCCGACCCTATTGTTGATGTAATACAATTAAACAAGAAGGGCCATAAATAATTAACTTTGCAAAAGGGAGTGGAAGAAAAGATTAACAAAAAAGTAAAAATGACAAACCATGGGGAAGCATGCAAATGATTATTTTTAGGTTTCTATCGTTTCCGTTGACACTTTTATGGTCATCTTTGTGCTCCTTCGCTTTTGTTGGTTTGTTGCCAATTTGCAAGTAATAAGGTGTCACTGGTTAGAGTTATGCGTGTATCAGTAATGTAGAAATTAATGAGATTAGTTATAAGTGAATATATGTATTTTTAATGATATTAGTTATGTAGGGTTGTAGGGGTTAGTTATTCATGTATTAGTTATTTCACCTTTTATCCTATATAAAATAATATATAGATTCTTTCATTACTTACATATGTATTCAGTGGCGAATCTAAAGGTAAAAAATAGGGCACCGGAACCCGTGGTCTCTTCGTAAAACTAGATATTTTATGTATATATTTTCTAAAATTTGTATATTATTATATTCTTGCACCCGTGCTATAAGAAGTCTATCTAGTCCACATGGTTAAATGTTGAGCTTTTTACCTTGAGGATGAAGAATCAATTCTCACTTAATACATTTTTCTTGATGCATCCATGTTCGGATCAATTCCCACTTAATATATTTTTCTGGGTGCACCCATGTTTGAAAAATCCTAGATTCGCCTCTG
>JAJOOE010007097.1:0-55896 GCA_036250405.1 Solanum raphanifolium | reverse complement strand
TATCTTAGGGGTTAAACGAAATAGGAAAAGACCAAAAGACCCTTGAATTAACTGCTGTCGGAGTGATCGACGGTTTGGACTGACGGGCCGTCAATCAATCGACGGACCGTCGATTGGGTCCGTAGGTCGAGTCTGCCCGACAGGAATTCACTAAAATGAGCATAACTTTTTACTCGGAGGTCGGAATTAAGAAAACTCGGTGGCGTTGGAAAGATAATTCAATTATCTATCATACCATAGGTCATAGGACACACAATTCCTTTTGTACTAAAAGTTATTACCATTTGAAGTTGACCAATCAATAAATTTCATCTAACTGACTGTTGACCCTCATCTACGGTCAGACCTACGGACCGTGGATCAAATGACGGTCCGTTCTGTCTGACCGTAGGTTGTGTCAGAGGATGGGTAAGGGAAGTCTCGATCCACGGACACAGAGCATGGACCGTGGTCTGATCTACGGACCGTGGGTCAGTCCGTGAGTAGGGACTTAGCCAATTTTCTGAGCTGGGTCTGGGAGGTGTTGCAGTGATGAACCACGGACCACCAGTACGGGCCGTGGTCTGACCTACGGTCCGTGGATGGTGACCGTAAGTTGCACCGCAACTTCTCAAAATCTGTATTTTTGGTCTGTTTCGAATACGGGGTGTTACAATATGAGTCTACCAAACCGGGTCTAAACTCTTCAAACTTACTATACCTCATAAGGTGAAAATTCAAGTTAACCTAAATTATGACATGGAGAACACTCACCAACCTTGCTATCTAAGGACTTCATCTCCCCCTTACGAGCAAGCCTATATAATATCTTCTAAGCATCACTTCTTTTTATTCTAAGGTCGGAGCAAGTCATCACTTAAACCTTCACACTCATCACCTAAGATGATTCCAAACCAAGGTGAATTCCACTTCTACCCTTCTTAGAAGAGTCTACTCACTTCACACATCTAGGTATTTCCAAAATACCCTATTCGTCAAATCTTTCAACATACTTCAAATCTCATCATGACTTTTTACCAACATCACCCATAACCATAGATCAACCTATTTTTACCAAAGGATTGCATATAAATCCACCATATCAAGTCCAACCTAGTCATATTGCCATAATTGACATCACCACGAACAATTTCTCCCTCAATCTATGTAGCATTTACCCTTTTGGGTAGTCTAATCTTGAAGACCATCTGACAATGGATAAGAGAGAGATCTTATAAAGTTAGGTTCTATGGCACAATTCAAGAGTAATGAAGAAGTGAAATCCTAAGCATCTTATAGCCTCTCATTCACAAGTGTGACGCGCTTCACACCGATGAACAAGACTTTACTTGACGTGGTCTATGAGACATCAACCTAAAATTATCCCAAAATCTTATTCTCTGATACCAAGTATGTCACGACCCGAGGTTACCCCCTAGAAGTAACACGGCGTACTTGACCCCCGAAGGGGTCTCGTACAAGCCCTTAGCATAATCATCACATAAAGACATAAAATAATGCGGAAAAATTAAAACTTTTTCTTTACAATCAAAGTCATTTTATAAAACAAACGGGAGTCTAGACTTTTTCTCATTTGACCATTTAATACAATTGAATAGGGACAATGCCCTTACAATAGTTTCTACATGGAAATACTAAAAGAAACTCAAAGTAAACTATTTGTCCTCGAAGCTTGAGGACTCACCAACTAAGCTTGGGGAAACTAACTAATCCAAGCTTGAACCAAGTATACCACCACCAAGGACCAATCCCTACATTTGAAGAAAAGATAGAAATATGGGTTAGCACAAAATGTACGAAGTATGGTAGCCATGCATAAAAACATTTAAAACATGTTTAAAAGGGACATTTTGTTTGAAACCATGCTATATGAGATTTTGAACATCATCTTTGAAATAGTTAGAGAATGTAGCTCATAAGACAAACCATACACACTTCATCATAACATAGAGGATTTCAACATAGTCACAAGTATAGTTTCCAACACAACATAATGCATTGTCCAATCTTCACAAGACACAGTTCACATATATAATTCAATGCCAAGATCATATCATCATAATAAAACCATCATGCAAGTAACCTTGAGCTCTACTTATGCAATGCATAGATAGGATCCCATAATCCTATCTACACTAAGTATTACTTCTAGGCCACCGTGATCATGCATAACATACCTTGACCTTATTCATAGCCAACATTCATAAACAAGGAAACATTCATGCTCATATCTTATAATAAATAAGTCACTCATAGCAACAATCCATATCTCGCATAAATATTTCATATATCTTCATAGCATAAGGAAACCACACTATAACCCCTTTATAATTCTACTTGTGCAATGTATAAGTGAAGTCCCATACCCCCACTCACACTAAGTAAAGCCCATTAGGACGGCATTAGTATTGTCCATGTTCATATTCATAATAAAGCATACATTCATAATCATCGTTTCATAGGAGAGCCATACCATGCCCGCTCTCAAAATCTACTTGTGCAATGCATGAATGAAGTCTCATACCCCGATCCATACTAAGAACTTCTGGAAGAACCATAGTACCTAACTCATGTTCTTATCATATAGGGATAATCATACTCATTACATATACATAAGGAGAGTCATACCATAACAACAATCCAATCAACATATATCATACCTTCATGTCTTACCATAGATAATGAAACAACCCACAATCACTTTCAAAGCACACTTGTGCAATATAAAAGTGAAATCCCATACCCCCACTCCTACTAAGTAAACTTATCAACAAATCACAAGTATAGTTAAAGTCATATTCATTATCTTATTACATAGGGAGAAGTGAATTAACTGACATAGACCATGTGAGCTACATGGAATCCGATGTCATATAACCAACCCCACACGGAACAAAGGTGGCATACTTGCCTAAGGTAGAACTAGAGATATATAGCTATAATGTGGATCCACTAGCTAATATCTATGTGGGCACATAGTTATGGGATAGGGAGATTGCTTCTAGAAACCAGGCATATTTTACTAGCGGGAGAGTTTCCATCTCATGAGAGCATATGTAGAAGACCCGGCCTAAAACTAGCGGGAGAGTTTATACCTCATTTGCCATATCCGCTCGGTGCTCAGCATTATTTTCCAACTTATACATAGTTAAGGTGAATTATAATTTCATATAAGAAGGAGTACATTACCCTTCATTCAATCCAGCTCATAACATAGCTCATTGATTCAACATGCTGAGAACTACCTATCACCTTAGAATCATCATATAATCATCCAAGACAATTCATACATAATCATGTGTAGTAGTAAAGGAAACTAGTCTTTCAACAATACCATAATTCACACATTAGTCATTGGATCTTCACCATTCAAGTAGAACATAACTTCATACATAAATACATGAAAAATAAGCACCTCCACCTTTCAATTGGATCAGTCCATTCATAACTAAGTATCTTAGACTTAGAGTACCTTCATACATTGCCTTCAAGGCTATACTTTACGATTCAACACTTACAATTTACCCTTTAAGAGTCATAGATCATGGCTTGCAATCACCCTTAGAATTACTACTTTAAGCATGAATCAAACAAGACTAATTGACTAAATTAACATAGATACTATTCTAAGTATTCACCTTGCATGAACAAACCCATCTCAATTTCATAAAGTTGGGGACATGGGGAAGCACATGGGTTCATGGGAAATTTCACAATAAAAACCCTCATTAAACATCAAATTCATCATAATATAGGATAATTAACATAAAGAAATCGTTTTCAATAAGAACCCATGGCTATAATCAAAACCCTAGTTTTTGAACAAATTCCCAATTTCAAAAATTAGTGTTGAAGGGCTTCATGGAGAAAGAAATTTCATGAATGAAGGTTTCCATACCTTAATTGAGGCTTTGCCACGAAATTGGAGTGAAAACCTCTTGAAGCTTTTGGTGTTCTTCCATGGAGGAACTTGTAGAGAGAAATATTGCGGAAGAGATGAACTTTTTATTTTGAAGTGGGTGTTTGTGAAAGTGATTAATTTTGGGGATATTTTAATATAAAATCCCTTATATAGTTATTTATAAATAATATAAAATATACCCACTTTCTAAGTTAACTCAAAAATAATATTTACAATAACACCTTGCACATATGGACTTAGCCAAAAAAACTAAGGAATTATTTAAGGAAGCATTTAAGGTCTTTGAAGTGGTCTACTAGCCTTGACCCTCCCTTGGACTTTGCCTTTGGCTTTTTAAAGCTAAGGCATATCCATGGGAGTATTCAAAATGCCTCTTTACACCATATATATATTTATTTAAAAAATAATATAGACTATACCCATTTAATTTGGACTAAAAAGGAAATTACGAAATTATCCCTTTTTATGCCTCCCTTGGAATGCCCAAATAAAACTAAGGGAATTACCAAGGGAGCTTTTAAGGCCCTTGAATTGATGTACCTTCCTTAAACCCTCCCTTGGACTTGCCTTTAGCTTTTTAAAGTTAAGGCATAAGTCTACAAGGAAGTACACGGTAGTGGGCCCCCACTTGCACTGCCCATGTGTTAAGGCAGCCTCCACACGTGGTGGTCTCCCCACTTGGTCCTTAAACCCTCACGTGGGTTGCCTTAAAAAAACTAAGGAATTGGTTCAAGGAAGATTCTAAGGAAGGTGAAATTCACCTTCCTTGAACCCTCCCTTAAACTTATACTTAGCCAAATTTTTGGACCCTTTTATATCTCTAATTTATACATAAACTTATAAGGTTCATACATTAAGCTCTAGTTTCACCTATCATTTTTCCGGTTGTTACATGATTATATCCATATCTAAAGTTTGAATTCTAGATGTGTTTATTGAAAGTGAGCTTTTAACCTTGAAAGGGCAAAGTATGAGAATTATGCATGTTTTTTTTAAATCTATGTAAATTCTTTTAGAACACTTTGAGAGTGAAGTGTCTATGATTATAATGTAGTTGTTGTGTTGTTGAAAGGATATTCTCATACACACACCTATGCATGAATATGCTATGATGTGAAAGGTTTTCTCACATATTGAAGATTATAAGGTTGAAAGGCATTCTCACTAATTGAATCTAAGACTTATATGTAGACATGGACGATGAAAGGTTACTCTCACACATGATCTAAGAGCTATTTTATGAATTGATCATTGATTGACTGTCAAGACATTCTTCCATGAATATGAATGAAATCAAGACTTAATAAGTACTCCATGGGAATTAATTCTTAGCACCGAGTGGATATTGAATATGAGATGGAAGCTTTTACGTATGTTAAGTCCGGCTTCCAAATGGGATCCTTTTACACTAGTTGAGTTGGGGTTCCCAAGTATATCATGATATAGAAACCTTTTACGCAAGTTGAGTCTGGTTTTTAGTAGAAATATCCTTATCCCATAAACTATGTGCCCCCATAGGTTATTTAGCTATTGGATCCACCTAACTTAAAGTTATCGGTTCTACCTTAGGCAAGTAGACCAACCCTTTTCGGTGTGGGAGACACTGGATTCCATGTTAAGCTCACATGGTCTCATGTCCGTTAAGGCTTATTCCCACAAAAAGATTTAATAATGAACTAAGACAAACATGAAGAACTATCTCGTAGTGTAAGTAATGATGAGCTAAGATGTACTTAAAGAAGTATCGCATAGTGTTCAAAGGTTTTAAAAGAGGATGCTAGCTTGCATTGAAGATGATGTTATGACTCATGTTTTCCCACTATGTTTATGATGATGTTTAAGCGTAGTAAATTGCATGCTTTCAAATGAAATATCCCCTTTAGAATGTTTTTGATGTTTTTATGCATTGCTATCATTTGTACTAACCCCTACTTTTCCTACATTTTTCACAAGTGTAGGGTCCGGTTCTCGAGGTGATCATTCTAGTGGCTAGAGCTTGGACTTAAGTATCTTCCGAGCTTGGTGAGTCCTCATGGTTTGAGGATGGCTTTTTTTCTATGTTGTAGTTTCGTTCATGTATTTCTCTCTTTGGACATCTTTAATGGTCTAGGCCCTATTTCATTCAAATATTGTAATAGATGGCTATGATGAGACTTAGTGTATAGACTTCCGCTTTTCTTTTATGAAAATTTTAGAGATTCAAATGTATCTTTACTGTTATTTTTCTATTGCTTATGTTATGACGACTAAGTGACTTGTATGGAGTCCTTCGGGGTTCTATACGCCACGTTACATCTAGGGGGTACCCGTGGGTTGTGGCAAATCTCATCTCATTTGACCCAAGGCCAAAAGGGGGTCTACAAAGTGATACCTTGGCTAACCCAAAAAATAAGCCTTAGAAAGCGTATCCACGTTGTGCCACGACGTGAAATAAGGCGCATCTTGGGAGGTAAACCAATTGTTTAAGCTTTTAATATTGTTGTTTGAATAACGATTGTTGAATGTTCAAGTTGAAAAGTTGAAATTTTGGGAAAAAGGCAGTTAGGCGAGCCAAGGTCCATTCGGAGACTCGCCGAACAGGTTGGCGAACCCGGATTGGACCGCTGTTGGAACTACCTAGATTGCTAGGAGTTCTGTAAAACTCGGTAGGATAAAGTATCACTCGGCGCATCACTGAGTGGGTCGGTGACGTAAGTCGTGGTCACCGATGTAAGATCCCGTACTTTTTCTCTATTCTTGCATAATATGTGTGACGTAGTTTGGCATGGTTATATGAGGTGTATACGAATTGGTATCGTACATTGGAGATTAAGATTGCAAATGGGTAGCAATATCAAACAACTAAACAAAAAATTTAGCTCAAAGGGACCCCTCAGACAAAGTTCTAGATTAAAAAAATGGCTCAGGTAGAACTTCGCCCGTTTGAAAGGTTTCAATAATCTCATACCCTGGGGTAAGCATATGAGTGTCTAACATGCTAAGAATTGTCTGTTATGAGGTATTATAATAGCACAAGATTTGTATGTTATGTTTTGAAGTCAAGAAAATTAGCGAAACTAAGGTTCGCAAAAGTTATCAAAGTTTCTCTAATAATATTTTATTATCTTGGGGTCAAATGTCTTGGAAGTTTTCTCCCAATATATGAAGAGTTAGAAGTCCCATGACCTATCAAATTGATGGCCTGCAAGTCTAGTTTGCAACGCATGAATCCCTGTATTTAACCGACATAGGAGTAAAAAGTTATGAGGGTTTTACCGCGGACTGCCGAGGCAGAATCCGAGTCGGGTAAAAAATGTGGTATGTTAGCTTACTCGACATTTTAGGGAATGAAAACATTTCTTTTCATTCCCTAACTAGAAAGAAAGGTTAAGAGAGGGTTCTAATGGAGCTCTTTCATGATGAAGGCTAGTTTTTGTCGATATCTACCATTAAAGGTTGCCCCCGTGCCTAGAAACGTGATCTCTACACGTGGCAATCGTTTTTCCCTTCTATTAGCTACGTTTGGAGCTACTTTTTGAAGATATAAATTGGTAGTTATTGGTGTTTATTCAAAGTTTACAGTTGGTTAACTAAGGTAATCATCTCCGGACTCTTTTATGATTGTTTTTATGAAGTTCTATGGGCGTTTTGTCAAGTTGAGGCTACATGGCAAATCTACAAAATTTAAGCTCAATTATGATTTTTTATAGGTGCGTACCAACTGTGTATATATAGTGTTTGAAAAGTTAGGACTTAAAGAACAACTTTCATGAAGAAACTACGGCCATTCGAGCATTCACTGGAAAGGTATGTTAAGGCTAAGCTATATCCCTCATGTTAGCACCACTACAGGGAAACGTAAAACGCCGAATGTGATATTTTGTATTGGGATCTCAGCTGAATTATTTTCATGATTCTATTATCTTGATATTCCACTCATTCGGATAAATAGAGTATTCGATATCTACATGTCATTTTATCGATTTCCTTGATTATATGTTCGCATGTATGCATTCTTATTCTTCATTGGGTGATGTGACCTAAAATATCATGGGAGACCCTTATAACTTGTAACCGGCCCTCTTTCCCCACTAAAGTTATTATGAAGTAACTCACAATCTTCAAAACTCCTAAATATAACTTAAATGTTTAAACTATTAGAACACTTGGTTTTGAAATACGTCTTTTATAAATTATCAAGGAACCAATTTAGGAACTAAGTAAATCATCTTAACTTGTTATGAATATATACACGGATAGGTTATATTTCTATACTTTGAGTTAACTTTTCAAGCTTATTTGGAAGAACATATGAGGTTACATGTTATACGAAAGTGATTGTGGGGTTATGAGAACAAGACTAGAAACGGGCCAAGATTGGAAACATGACAATGGTAACATATAAATGTTATAAATCCATGACATGAAATGCTATTCATTCTACTCCCGAGCTATAATCGGACGATATGTAGCTTATTGCCTATATTTATACGTATGAGACATTGATGGTCATAGGTTGGCATATATGATATCGGTTAGCTACCGAGAAGAACCACCATTGCTAGCATTTTGTTGGGTATGTCATGCATTTGCATCTATATATATTTATTCATGACATATGATTATACGAACATACCATGCATATTAAGATAGTAGGAAGCCAAATGTCATCCAGGGAGAATATTTGTGTTACAGTTTCAGATTGTATCTCTATTACCCTTTCACAGTAACTATTAATGATTCTACTTTCTGCTTTATATACTAGTAAACTTTTCTTCGTACTGATGTTCCATTGCCTGGAGACGCTGCATGTGAACAGGTTCAGGTAAGGATTCTGATCGATCCACCCGCTAGGATTCAGTTTTAACTATGAGTTGGTATGATCCATCTTATCTTGGGTCTATCGAAGGAGGTTTACTTTTGTTGTATAGTTTGGGTATAGCTGGGGCCTTGTCCTGACCGTGCTTATGTCACTCACAGAGGATATTGGGGACACAATATTCTAGGTTTTCTTTTGTATGTTTTAGTCTCCAGCCCATAGACTTGGCATATATATATGTGTGTGTAAGTAGGTGTGTCTTAAGTTGTGGCCTCGTCGGCTAGCTAGTGCATCATTATTATTTTTTCTTGTCTACCATAGTTTGTATGGGTTATTCTCATTTAGGTCATGACCTTCAAGGTCCAGGCTTCACTTTTTAGAGATTGTGTTACCCAATCTTTTTGTCTCGCAATTTGGTTAGCTAGTATGTTTCAGTGGGCAACCTGATCTTGTAGGGTATTTAATGCCAGTTACGCCCCCTATTTCGAGGTGTGACAAACTTGATATCAGAGTAGGTCGTATCTCGGAGGTCCACAAGTTGTGTCTAGTAAAGTCTTGTTTATGGGTGTGTTTTGCACCATACTTATAATCTAGAGGCTATAGGGCATTTAGGATGGGTTTCATTTCATTAAACTGATAGATCGTGTTGTAGTGGAAAAGTATAAGAACATTTGAAATCTAAATCATGCTTTATCTTTCTTATCGAACAGGCTACACTCGCTACGGATATGGAAGATCGAGAGATAGGTATGGATCCAAGGGAAGGTACTAGATGTTCCCTACCAAGTCAAAGGGATAGTTTCCCTTCGGAGGCATAGAGTGAATCTCCATTACCCCTAGTACTAGCCTCCCCGACACTTGCTAAAGCCCGAGGAGATACAATAACCCCAACCTCACCAGTCCCATTGGTACCTAAGGAAGCTTGGTAAACAGGACCTCCAGTACCTATTGTTCCTCCACCAGAGACAATGGAGCAGGGGATGAGGGTTGCAGTTCAGTTGTGGACTAGGATGCTTTCTATTCATGACCGGTAAATGGAGTTTGGAATAGATACTCGGAGAGACCAGTCAGAACATTCAAAGGTACAAGAGTTTGTTCATTTTTCCCCTTCATTATTTATGGGATCTAGTCCTACTGAGCATCCCCAGGACTATATAGATTATATATAGAGAGTATTGAGGGTTATGCATGCCTCCGTCACAGAGGCTGTGGAGTTGGCTTCTTTTCACCTACATAATATAGCCATCCTTTGGTATGAGGCCTGGGAGTGATCTAGAGGATCTGATGCTCAGCTAGCAGTGTGGGAGGACTTCTCATAAGCCTTCCTTACCCACTATTTGACACGGGAAGTTCGAGAGCCCCGTCTTGACCAGTTTATCAATTTGAAGCAAGGAACCATGAGTGTGACGGATTATAGCCATAGGTTTAGTTCTTTGGCGAGATATGCACCAGATATTATACATTCCATGAGAGCCAGAGTTCACTATTATGTTGATGTTTTGGCAGATCATTTCATCCAAGTTTGTCGAGTATCAGCCCTATCGGATGATGTAGATATTTCCCGCATACAGGTTTTTGCTCAGACTGTAGAGGACCTTTCTCAAAGAATTTGTGATAACCTCAGGGATAAGGAGCAGTTTAAAAGGGTCCGTACTATGGGGTCTTATAGGGAACCACATGGTGATTTAGGCCCCCATTCCATCGATATCCACCTCGGCCAGCGGGAAGTGTCTCACCACAGGTGTAGGGACCGCGGTTTGATCATTATAGTCAGTCAAGAGCATGTCAGAGCTCATGCCAGTCTAAGGGTCATCAAAAGGATCATTCTGTATAGATAATACATCCCACTCCTCATTGTACATAGTGCGGTAAGCCACACACTAGGTAGTGTAGAAAGGGTTTAAGTGCATATTATAATTGTCGGCATACATGACATTTTATTAGTTGGTGCCCGAGGTTGACCAGAGGTGATCTAGCTCAACCATCACGATCCACTGCAGCCTCTTAACCCTCAGTGCATGCCTCACGACCAGGACCACTGTCTACTCAGGGTCGTGGTAGAGGGATAGATGGAGGAGATACATAAGGTTTGAGCGGTGGCCAGAACCACCTTTATGCGCTCACAGACCGACAAGATTCAGAGGAATCCCCTTATGTTTTCATAGGTATATTGAGGATATCTTCTCAAGTTGTTTATGCATTGATAGACCCTGCCTCTACATTTTCATAGATTACTCCATTTATTGCTAGTAAGATTGACATGAAATCTGTGAATATTGAACCACGACTCTTCAGTCAATTCCCATTGTAAATGAATTCCCAATGGTATTCCCTGATGATCTTCCAGGAATTACCCCAGAAAGGGAAATTGATTTCTCTATGGACTTGCTTCCTGATATGCAGCCTATATCGATTCCTCCATATAGAATGGAACCTACAGAGCTAAGAGAATTTAAGGAATAATTGAAGGACTTGCTCGATAAAGGTGTTATCAGGCCAAGTACTTCCCTATGGAGTGCTCCAGTGCTCTTTGTTCGAAAGAAAGATGTCTCCTTACGGATGTGTGTTGACTATAGATAACTAAATAAAGTCACTATTAAGAATAAATATCCTCTTCCACTAATTGATGATTTATTCGACCAGTTACAAGGTGCCAAATGCTTTTCCAAGATTGACTTGCGGTTTGATTATCATCAGCTAAGAGTCAGGGAAGTTGATATAGCAAAAACAACATTTAGGAAGTGGTATGGCCATTTTAAATTACTTGTCATGTCTTTAAGTCTAAAAAATGCCCCAGCATCCTTTAAGGACCTTATGAATCGGGTCTTCAAACCATTCTTGGATGAATTTGTGATTGTGTTTATTGATGACCTTCTTATATATTCACAATCGGAAGCTGAGCCTACAGAACACTTGCGAGTCGTGTTGCTGACTCTCCAATATTCCAGGTTATCTGCTAAATTCTAAAAATGTGATTTTTGGCTTACTTCTGTAGATTTTCTTTGTCATGTTATTACAATTGAGGGTATTAAGGTTGATGGACAAAAGATTGAAGCACTGGTGACTTTGCCGAGACCCTTGAATCCGATGGAGGTTCGTAGCTTTTTAGGCTTGCCACGGTATTACTGAAGGTTTATGGAGCAATTCTCTTATATTTCTGCACCATTGACAAAATTGACACATAAGACAACTATGTTTCAGTGGACCGAGGTATGAGAACAGAGCTTTCAGGAACTAAAAAAAAGGCTTACCACCACACCTATCCTAACTCTTCCAGATGGTAATGAGGTCTATGTTGTTTTTTGTGATGCCTCAAGAATTGTCCTACGTTGTGTTCTTATGCAGCATGGTAAGGTTATTGCATATGCCTCTACACAATTGTGGAAGCATTGGAAGATTTATCCCACACATGATCTTGAGTTGGCTGCAGTTGTCTTTGCCCTAAAACTTTGGCAGTATTATCTATACGGGGTTCATATATATATTTTCACTGATCACCAGAGCCTTCAATATTTACTTAAGCAGATTTAGTTGAACATGCGACAAAGGAGATGGCTAGAATTATTAAAAGACTACGATGTTGACATTTTATATCATCCCGGCAAAGCTAATGTTTTGCTGATGCGCTCAGTGGAAGTCCATGGGTAGTCTAAGTCATGTTGAAACTGATAAGACTGGAATAACAAAAGACCTATGGCAGCTAGTTAATTTGAAAGTACGTTTGGTAGATGTAGAAGGTGGAGGTGTTTTCGTTAAGAATATGGAAGGATCGTCCTTTGTGACTGAAGTGAAAAGGCGGTAACATGAAGATCCTGAGCTTAGGAAATTGAGGGAAAAGATTCCACAGCAGCAACAACCTTTATTTGAGCTAACTGGAGATGGAGTCCTTAGATACCAGCGTCGCTTATGCGTACCATCAGTTGGAGAGCTTCTTACAAAGATTCTTTCATAGGCCCATTATAGATATGCAGCTCACTGATGAGTCCACGATTTGGACTTATTTAGGGCTTCACTTGGATAGACTTAGCGTTCTCAAATGCTTCTTTTGTGCCAATAACTTATGTAAAATCCTTGATTTCCAGGTATTTGAATTGAGGAACAAAGCATGGACACTAATTTGCAAAAAGGAACGAAGCAAACTGAAAGAAGGAAGAAAAGAAGGCCTGGTTATTATTGGAATGTGGTTGTTCTTTTACGAATTTGAGTATCGGTCTTTAGCAATACCAATGTCTTGAATAGTGCTCATAATCAAACAAAAATTAATGTGCGGCTACGATGAGACCAAATGAAGTTGCATAGGCAATATGCAAACTTTTGACATCTCGTTGTGACTACCCGATTATCAAATTGAGTCTCTTGTGATGAACATTGCACACTAGCAAAGTTTGGAGTCTTGTTTGACATTGGTGTCAATGCCTTGTGTGATGAGCTTACCGTGAACCATGTGTGATGACACCTAAAATTTGTTCCGTTGGTCCGGTTGACTATGTGAAGCAAGCTTTTGAAATGATCTTAGGCAAAAATTTTAAAGGGTGAAACAATTTGACATTATACCTCTTTTGTGGCCTACCTTGTGAGTGTGTGAACTTCGCTTGAACACCTTTTGAGCCTTAGTCTTTCCTTGGATTAAACTTGATGAAATTGTGACCTTTCTTTATCCCTCACCCTTAATCCTCATGTAATGTGGTTTGTTTGAATAGCCAACTTAGGCCAAAAGCCTAAGTTGGGGGTGTGGTGAAAAGAGAAGGTTAATCAATAAGTGCAAAGAAGTCCCCTTTGACCCATGGTTTTGAGAAAGATGAAACCCCTCCATACAAAAAAAAATGGAAAAGAAAAAGAATGAAAAAGTTTGAAATAAAGTTGTGAAAGTACAAAAGAAGTGGGGTGTCTGATATTCCATGGAAAGTGAATAATGGGGTGACTTTTAAGCATGAATGAGAATGATGAAGAAAAGGAGAGAAAGTGTTGTTCATACCACGTTTCATGAGGATAGCAGCCACTGAGCCTAAATGACCATACCTTTATACTCAGCCCCGTAATAAGCCTTGAAAAGATCTTTTTGATCTTGAGTGAGCTAAAAGAAGTGTTGATTGGAAAATAAGGGCAAACATATGAGTGGAGTCATTCATGAGTTCATCTTTGTGAGTGTGAGAGTTGTTGTTGATTCCGAAACTATTAATTATTGAACCATTGTGTGTGAATATGGAATCATTCTTTGTGTGAGGCAATTTGAGTACCTATGTTGAGCTTGAACTTGCATTTGAAGAAAGTATCGGGAACTTGAGAATCTTTGTTAATGGTGAGTCATAACTTCAATCTTTGAGTGCACAATTTATTCTTGCATGAGTAAGTTGAGTATTTTTGTGTGCATTCATTATTAAGTCTAGTGTAGCACTGTTTGAGACATCCTTTTTGAACTGCTGAACTTGAGTTTTACTTGAGGACAAGCAAAAGTTTAAGTTGGGGGTGTTGATGAGTCCACGATTTGGACTCATTTAGGGCTTTATTTGGATAGATTCGGTATCCTCAAATGCTTCTTTTGTGCCAATAATTGATGTAAAATCCTTGATTTCCAAGTATTTGGATTGAGAAACAAAGCATGGACACTAATTTGCAAAAAGGAACGAAGCGAGCAGAAAGAAGGAAGAAATGAAGGTCTGGTGATCGTCAAGTCCCTTTGTTGAGTCGCCGAATGGCCACCAGCTCGCCTAAAGTTCCAGTTTGCCAAGCCCTGAAGGAGAAAATCAAGTTGACGAGAGAAAGGAGCAGTCGGCGTGTCACCTAGTGGCTCCGCGATGCACTGTTGTATCGCCCAAAGTTACAGAACTTGAGGATGTTGAAGGCCAAAGCAAAAAGGCGATGGAATTGACCAAAGGGCGGATCAGAGAGCCCGACTTACTTTGTCGAATGGCCCTTCGCAGCATATTTTTGGCTACTATAAATACGTTTTTGAACATCTAGTTTAATTATTGATATTATTCATTATCTTTTAATCAGTTTTTGAGAACTATCATCTGAGACATTGAACTTTGAGTATTAAGATAAGTTTTCCTTAGCGTTGAAGAATTGAAGTTTTCCATTTTTGAGAAATTGGAAGTGGGTCTTTGAGATTCTTCAATTTGGACCTTTGTAAAGATGAAATAAATCTTACCCAACGACTTTTATCTTTTTATGGTGTCTAGCTAAAACCTCAATTATTGGTGTGTGATTTTGTGAGTATGGGTTGATTTAGCTTATGGGTATTGCTAATTGTTAGTTTAAATGTTGTTTAGAAGTGATTTCAATCATTCATTGTGGATAAAATTAAAGGATTGTAGTTGCAAATGCAGTCCTACCTTCATGTTTTTGGGTTGCTCAAGAGAGAGGTTTTAAGACCAAGATTATTGATTAATGGTCTGTGGGTCATCATGGGTTCAGCTCGAGAAAGTGAATCCTAAACCCTTTTCCACACATTCAGCTTGAGAGAGTGAATGGACTAAGGCGTAGGCTATTCTTATTAGCTTGCTTGTTGGTGTTCGAGAGAAACCAACTTGATTCGGGGTAAATTGTTCAAGAGAAAGTTTACCTCCTCTATAGTCTAGCCTATTCACTAATTTACAGCTATTTACTAACAATTGCAATTACCCATTTGTCTATATTAGCCTATAATCAAATCACATCCTTCGATAATGACTATTCTTATGATTGACTTGAGCATATTCATACTTTCCTATTGAATCTTAAACACGTACCGCTCCCTGTGGGATTCGACCCCAACTCATTTAGTTGGGTTATATACTGACTAACAATCGTTGACGCTTAGAACTAGATTAAGTGTCCTTGATAACGTTTTTCAATCACTCACCCTGGAGCGACAAAGATGTATCAGGGCCTTCAACAAATCTATTGGTGGAATGGTATGAAAAAAGATACTACATAAATGGTAGTTGAATGTCCCAACTGTCAACAAGTTAAAGCAGAGCATCAGAAGACTGGAGGGGTAACCCAGTATATTGAGCTTCCGCTATGGAAATGGGATATGATAAATATGGACTTCATCACTGCTTTGCCTCGCACTCCATGAAGGTATGCTTCAATTTGGGTAATTATCGATAGGCTCATTTCTTGATAGTTAGAACCACATATTCAGCTGAAGATTATGCAAAGATTTACATTCAGGAGATTGTTTGCCTTCACGGAGTTCCATTATCTGTTATCTCAGATCGAGGAGCTCAATTTACAGCATATTTTTAGAGACCGTTTCAGAAGGGTCTAGGCACTTTGGTAAATCTTAGAACCGCTTTTCATCCACAAACTTATGGACAGGTAGAACGTACTATTCAGACGGTTGAGGATATGTTACGTGGTTGTACGCTCGCGTTTAAAGGAAGTTGGGATCAACATCAACCTCTTATCTAGTTCGCTTATAATAATAGCTTTCAATCTAGTATTCAGATGGCCCCTTACGAAGCACTATATGGGTGGAAGTGTAGGTCGCCGATCGGTTGGTTTGTGCTCGGGGAAGCAGATTTGCTAGGTCCCAATCTAGTCCAACAAGCAATTGAAAATGTTAATCTTATTAGAGATCGGCTTCATACAACACAATGTCGGCAAAAGTCTTATGCCGATGTTCGACAACGGAACTTAGAGTTTGATGTAGAAGATTGGGTTTTCCTGAAAGTATCACCTATGAAGGGGATTGTGCGATTCTAAAAGAAGGGAAAGCTCAGTCCTAGGTAGGTTGGACCGTATAAGATTATTCGAAAGATCGGTATGGTGGCATACGGGCTTAATTTGCCTTCAGAATTGGAAGTCATCCATCATTTATTTCATGTATCCATGTTGCGGAATTTCATTGGGGATCCTTAACGTATTATGACCATTGAAAATATTTGTATCGCTAAAGATTTATCTTATGCAGAGGTACCAATAGCGATTTTTGATCGGCAAGTAACAAAGCTTCGAACTAAAGATGTAGCTTTTGTGAAAGTGTTATGGAGAAATAACAATGTTGAGGAAATGACTTGGGAAGCAGAAGAGGAAATGAGGAACGAGTACCCCCAACTGTTTACGACTTAAGGTGAGTCATATTTCGATAATTGGTAATTATTTCTTTACAACGACTTAATTAAATTTTCTGAAGCTTGAAAGTGCAATTTATATGTCTTCTTATGAGATATCTATACAAAGCTTAGTAGTTAAAATTTTTAAATTTTGGCTTTGCTTTGCGACTGTAACAAACATAGACTCACAAATGAAGTCCTATGGAAAAAAAAACTCAACAGAGGAATTGTCTAGATCCATTCGCGGGCGAATGTTCATAAAGGGGGGAGAACGTAAGATCCCATACTTTTCTCTATTCTTGCATAATATATGTAGCGTAGTTTGGCATGGTTATATAAGGTGTATATGACATGGTATCATACATTGGAGATTAAGATTGCAAATGGGTGACAGTATCAAGGAACTAAACAAAAGTTTTAGGTCAAAGGGACCCCTCAGACAAAATTCTAGATTAAAGAAATGGCTGGGGTAGAACTTCGCTCGTTTTAATTATCTCATACCTTAGGGTAAGCCTATAAGTGTCAAACATGCTAAGAATAGTGTTTTATGAGGTATTATAATAACACAAGATTCATATGTTAAGTTTTGAGGTCAAGAAAATTAGCAAAACTAAGGTCGGCAAAAGTTATAGAAGATTCTCTAATAATATTTTCTTATCTTTGGGTCAAATGTCTTGGATGTTTTCTCCCAATATGTAAAGAGTTAGAAGGCCCCTGACCAATCAGATCGAAAGCCTACGAGTCTAGTTTGGAACACACAAAACCCCGTATCCAACCGACATCGAAGTAAGAAGTTATGAGGGTTTTACCGCGGACTGCCAGGGAAAAATCCGGGTCGCGATACGGGTAGGGTAAAAATGTGGTATGTCGGCTTACCCGACGTTTTAGGGCATGAAAACATTTATTTTAACTCCCTAACTAGAAATAAAGCTTAAGAGAGGGTTCTAATGGAGTTCTTGCATGATGAAGGTTAGTTTTTGACAATTTCTACCATTAAAGGTTTGCCCCCGTACCTAGAAATGTGATCTCTACACGTGGCAATCATTTTCCCCTTCTATTAGTTCTGTTTAGAGCTAGTTTTTGAAGATATAAATTGGTAGTTATTGTTGTTTCTTCAAGGATTAAACTTGGTTAAATAAGGTAATCATCTCGGGACTCTTTTATGACTGTTTTTATGAAGTTCTACGAACCTTTCATCAAGTTGAAACCATATGGCAAATCTGTCGATTTAAACTCAATTATGAATTGTTTATAGGTGTGTAGTAGATGTGTATATATATTGTTTGTGAAGCTTAGGACATAAGGAATAACTTTCGTGAAGAAACTACGGTCATTCGAACGTTCATTGGAAAGGTATGTTAAGGCTAAGCTCCATCCCTCATTTTAGCACCACTCCTGGAAAATTCCTAAATTGCCGAATATGATATTTTGCTATTCTCTAGCTAGAGAGAGCTTCAGTGAAAGGCATTAGGATCTCAACTCAATTATTTTCGTGATTCTATGATCTTGATATTCCACTCGTTCGGAGAAATAGAGTATTCGACATCTACATGTCATTTTATCGGTTTCCTTGATTATATGTCCGCATGTATGCATTCTTATTCTTCTTTCGGTGATGTGACCTAAAATATTATGGGAGACCCTTATAAGTTGTAACTAGCCCTCTTTCCCCATTAAAGTTATCATGAAAAATCTTCTAAGTAACTCACGATCTACAAAACTCTCAAATATAATTGAAATGTTTAAACTATTAGAACACTTGGTTTTTGAAATACGTCTGCTATAAATTATCAAGGAACCAAGTTAGGAACTAAGTAAATCACCTTATCTTGTTAGAAATATCTCCAAGGTTAGGTTATCTTTCTAAAATTCGAGCCAACTTTTCAAGCTTATTCGGAAGAACATATGAGGTTCCATGAGATGGTTACATGTTATAAGAAAGTGATTGTGGTGTTATGCGAACAAGACTACAAACGGGCCAATATTGGCAACATGACAACGGTGACATATAGGTGTTATAAATCCATGACATGACATGCTATGCATTCTACTCCCGAGCTATAATCGGGAAATATAGGGCCTATTGCCTATATTTATATGTATGAGACATCGATAGCCATAAATTGGCGTATATCATGCCGGTTAGCTACCGGGAAGCACCACCATTGCTAGCATTTAGTTGGGTATTTCATGCATTTACATCTATATATATTTATTCACGACATACGATTATACGATCATACCATGCATATTTAGATAGTAGGAGGCCAAATGTCAGCTAGGGAGATTATTTGAGTTTTAATTTTAGGTGGTATCTCTATTACCCTTTTGCCGTAACTATTTATGACTGTACTTTCCGCTTTATATAATAGTACATTTTTATTCGTACTGACGTCCCATTGCTTGGGGACGCTGCTTTTTGTTTCATGCGAGCAGGTTTAGGCATGGATTTTGATCGACCCACCAGCTAGGATTCAGGTTCAACTATGAGTTGGTAAGCTCCATCTTATACTGGGATATCAAAAGAAGTTTACTTTTGTTCTACAGTTTGGGTATAGTCGGGGCCTTGTCCCGACAGTGATTATGTCACTCATAGAGGCTATTGTCTCTACAATATTCTAGGTTTTCTTTTTTATGTTTCATTCTCCAGTCCATACACTTGGCATGTATATATATGTGTGTGTAAGTAGGTATGTCTTTAGTTGTGGCCTCGTCGTCTAGCTAGTACATCTTTATTTTTTTTGGCTTGTCTACCATTGTTTGTATGGGTTATTCTGATTGAGGTCATGACCTTTAGGGTCCAGGCTTCACTTTTTAGAGGTTCTGCTACCCAATCTTTTTGTCAAACAATTTGGTTAGCTAGTATGATTTAGTGGGTAACTTGATCTAGTAGGGTATCTAATGCCAGTTACGCCCCTATTTCGGGGCGTGACAGTCGACTAGCATGCGAATTGAAGATATTTAAGGGTAAAACCATTTTAAATTCAAAATCTCTTAATTTTCATACTTTTCAACTTCCAAACTTTTGCAACTACTTTTACTTTCTTTCGTGTTGCATTTTCTTTCCTTTTTGTGTGGGACTTACGACTAGGGGAGGATTTTTGGATTCTTTGCTTTTCTAGAATTTCAAATATTCGGCATACAAGGTTGGTTTTTCGAACTCCGCTTTACAATTGGTTGTAATCAAATGCATGATCGTTTTGTAGTTGTTATATGTGCTTGTTGTTGTTTTGTTTATCGTTTGATGGTTTATTTGTTCATATTTAGTTGAAATCATGATTAATTGGACTTAGACAGTGAATTCCCGTGCTAATGATTTTTAAAATTGTTGGGTTGTGTTAAATTATTGTGGGTTTAGTGGGGTGAAGTCTGAGTAACCCCGAATTGTGCTAGTTGTCGAGTTTTTCCCAATGATAAAGCGGTTGCCGTCATTCTTAAGGGCAAAATACGTCAATTGGCCAATTTTGGCCAAATCAGGTAAATTCTATGTACCTCGTAGGAATGGGTCTTATGGTTCTTAGTTGAATTGCATGAAATGATATTTAATTTCTTTTTCGTGGGCTGCAGGTTAGATTTTTATGTACGGGGTACAAATCTAGCAAGTTGGACTACTCGGCAAGCTGGGTCGAGCTCGCTGAGTGGTTCGGTAGTTCCCCTAAAGTCCCCTAGATCACCTTTTAATTCCCTATTTTGTGAGTCTAAGTTTTGTAACTTTTGACATTCTGCTAGAGCTCTCCCAGTTCACTCGATGACTCGCTTGAAATAACTTTTGATCGCCCTTCTGCGCCCTAGATTTTTGAAATTGTTCTATAACTTTTGGTGAACCACTTCTAGTTCACAGAATGGTGTCGGCGATCCGCCGATTGTCCCTGGGCGTTGCCGACTTGCTTTTATTTTTTAGTTATTTTACTTTGGAACTTTCAGCGAGCCCGACATGGATTGCCAAAGGGGTTCGACACCTCACCGAACGGTTCAGCGAGTCTTTCTGTGCAGTTTTTCATACTTTGCTTTTTCTTCGAATTGCATCTAACATGTGTTGTTTTATGTTACAGAAATGGCTAGACCCAAAGTAGCAGGAAGGAATCAATCGCCTCGAAAGAGGGCACGTGGAATAGTAATCAATGAGGAGGTTGCTGCCTGCCAGACCCCGACTACTAAACTTCCTCCAATAGGGGGAGAGGGCAAGGGCAATTGCCCTTTGCAGCCGACACCTGTGGAGGAGAGCACCGATAGCGAGGGTATTTACTCCACATACCTCACTCCCTCCAGTAGTGAGGGCCAGTCTGAGGACAGTTCTCCGACATCCATTTCTAAGCCGGAAGATGACCAACTCCTACAGGCTAAGAGAGCGGAGCTACGCTACAAGGCAATGAATTATCCATCTAGGATCCCGGTTTCTCCTACGCCTCCTGCACCTCCAGCTCAGATAGTTGTACAGGCCCACCAGTTCATCTTCCTCCCCGGTCACTCAATCGACTTAAGGCCGAGGGTTCAAGGACCATTATGGAAGAAAATTTGTTGTCTACCTACGGGGTGGTGGACAGGTATCCTGCGGTGTGGAACACTTTTAAGCTCTACAAATTTGAATTTTTTACTAAACCTCGAGTCCCTTACATCCCTACTTGGGTCCAGGAGTTTTATGCTGCATAATGAGAGTTGGTGTCAAAAGAGAAAGAAAAGGCAAGTGCCTTCAAGCTAGTTGTTTCTTGGTTGTTCGAGGGAATAAGGTCAAATGTAGCAGCACAGAGATAAATGAGGTACTCGGGTGTTCACGAGATTGCATGCATGATTACCCCGACTTAATCAAGAAGAAGACCCTAGAGTATCTAAAGGGGTGGCTGGCACCCCTCTTTTCTGATGTTACTCCGAGGTGGATCGAGGCAGGGGCACCGATTGAGAAGAAGAAGTTGAATGTTGCTTCTAAGTACTGGTCCGGGTTCTTTAGCAGCACCATCATACCTTCACAGAATAAGTCAATTTTTCGGCATCCGAAGGCTGCTTGTCTAGGGTCGATTATGGATCGACAAAGGTTAAATTTGGTTCTGCTCATTGAGCAAGAGATGGAAATGAGGGCCAAGCGGAGTCAGACCTCCCTTCCATTTCTAGTGTTGATCACCAAGTTGTGCATACAGGCCCGTGTTCCAAGGGTTAAGAAGACCTCAAATCTGAAGTATCGAGGTCGAGTACTTTAGAGATGATATCGATAAAATGAGAGCTTCACCGGTGGATACGTCCCCGGTAATTGATGTTGATATGCTGTCGACCAAGGTTATACCTCCTCTTCAGGCCAGTAAGCCTACAGTTACCTCTGGTCCTTCCACTTCTTCACCTTCTAGTTCATCTGCTACACCCCCTTCCTCTGTTGTTGCATCTGCTACTGCCTCATGACCCCCTATCACTAAGGCCATGCTATACAAGATGGGCTATCTGGCCCAGTCTACTAATGCGTGTGCCTCCCAGGTTGAGGCCGTTGTGCTCGGGATGATAGAGCGGGCGATTGTTGCTGCCTTGACCCCGATTAGGGCTAAGATGAGAGAGCATTGGGAGCTGATTAATGGCCACCAACTTGCAGTATATTCCCTTGATGTGATGGTAAAGGCTTGCGAGCACGGTCGGGGTGATTTTGCCACTGTGATGGCTCTAAAGGCCGATGTTGCTAGGTTGAGGAAAGATGTTGACGAGCTGAAGTCCACGGACTTATCAATGATGTTTGGTACAGTGAAGATTCCCAAGGTCCCGATCCTTGATATTCCAACCAGTTCTGAGGTTCCTATGGTGACTACGACCACAGATGTTGCGAGGGTTGATTATGCAGATGCTGAGTCTGAGGTGAAGACTGATGAGAGGGAGCTCGGTGTTAGAGATAACACTTTGTATGATGATTTGGCAGAGTTGGAGGAGACATGGTTGAGACCGATGTGCAAGCATCACTCAGAGAGACATCGATGGTGAGCTCTAGTGGAGCCAAGGATGTTGCTAATTCGGGCACTGATGCCCCGACGATGGAGTTACAGGCATGCAAACTTAACCCAAGGCTTAGCCTAGCAGGATGATTCTCTTTCCTCCATTTATGTTACTTTTTAGACTATTTTATTATTTCTTTGCATTTGAGGACAATTGCTAGATTAGTTTGGCGGGGTGAGGTATTTATATACCTACCTCTTTTGGGTTGTTTTTGTGGATGTTTGCTATTGTGGTTTTGTGAATGTCGGATTCTTTTGTGTCTTATATATACATATATATATATATGGTTTTGATCCATTGTGCTTGTCCGTTTTTTTGAATTGCAAATGATTTTGAACCAATATTAAAAATTTGCCACCTCTTTTATGTTTGATTGTGGCTGTTCTCTTGCATTTTCGAGTGTCGGTTGTGGTCAATACAGATGATTTGAATAGTGCTCTCAATTGAACGATATGAATGTGTGGCTAGGATGAGGCAAACTGAGTTACATAGGTCATATGTGAACTCCTAACATTTTATTGTGACTAGCCGGTTGTCGAGTCAATCTCTTGTGATGATCATTGCATGCTAGCTAGAAGATGTAAAGTCTTGTTTGATAATTGTGTCAAATTTCATGTGTGGTGAGGTTGTATTGAATATTGTGCTTGATGACGCCCAGAACTTGCCCCGTTAGTCCAATTAATTTATTGAAGAAAAGCGATTGTAATGATCTTAGGCTAAATTTGTGAAGAGTGGACCAAATTGATAATATACCTCTTTCTGGATACCTTGTGAGAACTGTGAACTTTGTTTGGCACCTTTTGAGCCTATCCTTTTCTTTGGAAGAAACTATAACAACTTTGACCTTTTTTCCCAGCACCTATAACCTTCGTAAAGTATTGGTTCGTTGAATAGCCAACTTAGGGCAAAAGCCTAAGTTTGGGGGTGTGGCGAAAAACAAGGAAAGTCAAGAATTGTTAAAAACGCCCCTTTTGAAGCAATGGTTTGAAAAAGATGAAACCCCTCCATGTAAAAAGAATAAAAAGAAAAGAAAAGGTGAAAATGGAAAAAGACTGAAAAATAGAAAAGTTTGTGAAATAAAGTGGGTGAAAGGAGCAAAAGAATAAGGCATTCAATGAGTTATGCTTAAAGACTAATAGTGTGGATAGTGAACATGCTAGAATGTGAAAGAGAAGGAGAAAAAGAGACTTTGAGGCCATACTTCATGAAGGTAGAAGCCACTATACAAAAATGATCATACCTTTGAAATCAACCCCGTTACAAGCCTTGAAAGATCTAGCTGATCTCTAGTGAGCTGAAAATAATGTTAATTGGAAAATAAGGGCAAGCCTATGGGTAGAATCATGCATGTGTTCATCTTTGGGAGTGTGAGAGTTGTATTTTATTCCGAGATTATAAAGTGTTGATGAATCTTGTGTGAACATGGAATCATACTTGGTGTGAGGGTATTTGCATGTTGTTGTTGAGCTTGAACTTGCATTTGAGGCAAGCATTGTGAGTTGTAGTCTATTTGATAATAGTTAGTCACAATTTAAAACTTAGAGTGCACAATTGAATATTGTACGTGTATTTTGAACCTCTTGTGTGCATTTATGTTGAGTCTTGAGTAGCACTATTTGTAGACATCCTTGTTGAATTGTTTGATCTTGAGTTTTACTCGAGGATAGGCAAAAGATTAAGTTGGGGTGTTGATGAGTCTGAGATTTCGACTCATTTAGGGATTTGTTTTCATAGTTTTATTGTCATCAATGCTTAGTTTATGCTCTAAACTAATGTTAAAAGTGTTGATTTGAAGCAATAAAGGCTAAGGAGCAAGGCAAAAACATTACCGGGCAAAAAGGAGAAAAAAAAGTTGAATAAGTGAATAAAGGCAATCCTGGTGATTGCCAAGACCACTCGGCGAACCGTCGAGTGTTCTAGCATGCCATCCCTAGGGAAGAACCTACTTGGAAATGGAAATGGATAGTCGGTGCACCGCCGAACGGATCGGCGACCTCGATCCTGATCGCTTAAAGTTACAGAACCCTGAAGATATATCTTCCGTTTCTCTATATTCCGGAAGTCATCTCTCCTCCTATCACTCAATGTCCGGGGTATATGCTACTCCATGAAGAAGCTAGAAAATGTCGCCCAAGTCATACGTAGTGCCTTTACTTGTCAGCACTCAACCTGAGGTCACCACCACATTTCGGCGTCTCCCTGAAGCTAGTATGTCACAAACGCAACACCGAACCTCTTCCTTATATTCATATTATGAAACAACTCATGACAATCAACAAGGAAATTATAAGCATCTTCCTATTCAGTACCCTTGAAAAACAGAGTTTCAACTCTAAGAACTTAATAAAGAGATCATGATAGTCACTAGTCATTTCATGCCCACAGTGAATCGAGAAAAGATGTTTATTTCCAAGGACGCATCCTCTCTTTCTAGTACTGACCATATGTGAAATAGAGTGAAGAAGGTAAGATACCAATTTGTATCACCTAGATACCAATTGGATTCAAGTAATAACATGAAAGAAGAAGGAATGGAGTTTTCCTAAGGTCCCATAGCCTCTCGAAGAAAAGTAAAGGCATCCCCATACCGTTCTGCAAGACTCTACTAGACATGTTCTTGTGTGATGAGATCACCAAACCTAACGATCTGAAACCAAGTTTTTCACGACCCAAAATGAGTCATGTGTTGCATCCACACCTAACCTTTTAGGTGGGCGAACCAATGAATTCAACCCAACTTATATTTATCGTTTAACTTACAAAATACTCATCATAATGCAGAAGCTTAAATCTACTTAATGTAAGAAACACAAATCTACTAACGTCTATTAAATATCGTTTCTCAAAACCTGAAAGTCGTCACATCAAGGACATCTAATCTCCAATTACTACGTCTTAGAGTATCAAAGACACAAAAATAAATAAATAAAATAGTTTATGTCCGAAAACTAAGGACATCATGCCATGACCGTTGAGAATCCAACACGAGCTTGAATGATTAGCTCAACCTGGAACCTGGTATACTGAAGATTTGCTAGAGCTGAGGGTTAATTGAAGTTGTTCGTACACTCGCTGCACTCCACAAAAGAAAACGAAGAAAAACACAAGTAGGGCTCAGTACAGGGGAACATGTACTGAGTAGATATCATCGTCCGACTCAAAATAGTAACTAATATGCATAAAGTAATAGTATAAAATCAACTATAGCATTTAGCCGGTGACAAGCAACAAACAACATGAACAAGTGACAACCGAAGCAAGTACATAAGCAATCACAATATCAAGCACACACACAAGGACTCTTCCACACCACGCTCATTTGGGAAATGGGTTCTTTGAGATTGAGTACATTTAGTTAATTCAATATGTTTTTCATCAATGTTACCGTGTTGAAACGTGACACTTGATTCAATAATATCATGTCACAACGTGACACCCAATCCAATAATATCGTGTCGGAACGTGACACCCGATCCAATAATATCGTGTCGAAATGTGACACCCGATCTAATAATATCGTGTCGGCCCGTGGCACCCGATCCAAATATATCATTAATTTATCATTTATTATCACCACTTTTCACTTCATTAATGATATTTCATCAAGCCTTCTTTATTCAAGGCATCACTTCGATAAAGAAGGTTCACGATTATAAATTTCACGGTCTCAGAATGTTTGACCAATCATAAACAACACACAGATTAGCCAAGCCACACCACCAAGTACATAGAGAAATTCACAATATCACTCAATGACTATGAATCACTATTAAGAGTCTATCTATCACATAGAATGAACCATAGCCTACCACCACCGAGGAATCGAAGTCGAGCAAGCTAACTTTCCAAAGCTTTGCCTTTCCTCAATGCCTCCAAAGGTTTCAAATCTATCAAGTATGCATAATTTGTATGTTAACGAGTCTATAGGCACCCATATTACGATATGTCTAGCTTAGACCAAAAATTCACCAAAAATTATAAATCAATTTCCTAAAGTTCAAGCCTAAGGTTAAATCAAAATTCTTCAAATTAGCATAATTTTAATGGAATTTATATAATACAATACACCTAATATTTAATTACATATCGCAATATATCAAAATATATTTTATAATAAGGTAACAAAATTATACTGTTTAAAAGCTAAAGACACTGGTTACGAAACCAGTGGCAGCGAAACCTCTACCATATACACCTAACCTTTTATATTCCAATTCTTCATATCATTAATCAAATAAATGCCTCAATTATTTGGTAATCATTACCAATGATTGCAGGCAGAATGTTGCAGCAGCAACATATAGCCACAACATATAAAACACCTTGCCAATATCAATTTTCCCTTCTTCCCCATCTAATTAATATATTAATAAAAATATGACATCAACCCATACGTGAATTAAACTTATTACGATTTTACCTGATGAAGGATGATTGTGATGTTTTCCTCTGCCTCTCTCGTAGGGCTTCTGCTTAGTTCTCGACTTTTTTTTCTTCACTTCTACATATTACTAGTACCCTAATTATTAAAAGACTAATTATAAAAGTGATAGAAGTGTCCCCCTACTAAATTTAATGACATATTCTTTAACCACCAATTAAATGAATTATCAAAATTATCCCACTAAATTCAAAATTGTAATTACGAATAATCCAAAATACACATTTAGAATCTATCGGAAAGTATTTTATGAAATAAAGTTCTAATACTCAAAACGACTAAATGGGTCATTACATGTAATTACATTGTCGCAAACAAACAAATCAGCATAATTACTAGATTGTGTAATTAATACGCTGATACTTAGCACCCTAGTAATTACACTAATTCCAATTACCCGGTGACTTTCCAAATAGAGGCAGTGCCATCTCTTTGTTTCATTAATGGAAAAGTACATATGGGTCCCTCTCCATTTAATATTTCCACAAACATGTACTACATTTATTAGGAGTAGTAATATCTATCAAACCAATCCTATGCAATCTTCAAAATATAACAAGACAGAGGTAAATCTTCAAAATATAACAAGACAGAGGTAAATCTTTCAACCATATAGAACACCTCTTTTGAGTGAAATCACAGTGGAAATAGTGAATCGACATACCTCCAGCCATTGTTGTGAAATCGTGACTAATGGTGGAGTAAACTCCAGCCAAAACTTACCACTGAGATTGCTTAGTTTTTAGAATGAATTTTGTGCTTAGGGACCCAATCTGTGATGCTCTTATATAAAGTTCTACCATTAAGAACAGTTTGAGCAGTTACTATTGATAAGTTTGTGGACAATCACTAGTAGTGGGACTCCATTCAAAGTTTGTGGACAGTCGCTAGTGGTGGATTATTCAAAATTTCAAGTAATACTTGAAATAGTATGATAAAAATAAAAATTATGGAAAAGTATAAGAAATATTTATAAATTATATCAAATTAAAGTAAAAACTTTTATGTACAAAATAAATTAAAATTATATATATAATGTAGGGATGGTTTGGTTTCGGGTTAACTTCTTTTAAAGTTAAAATCAAACCAACCTAAATATGATCGGGGTATTTTTAATACTAAACCAAGTCAAATGAAACCACTAGTCAAAAAATTTTGTATCGGTTTGTGGTTTTGTGGGTCCTCGACTTGATTTTATTCACCCCTTGATGAAATTTTGTAGACACAACTTTTGCCGCTCTCCAAAAAACTTATTTTTTCCCGAAAACTTGATCAAACACTTGACTTTTTAAAAATCAACACTTTTTGCACCACATAAATTTGAATGAAGTGAGTAACTTTGGAGGTGTACGTTGTTGGAGGAAATAAATTTCGAGGACATGTTCTTAGGTTCAATAAGTTGCATAATTTGTATCTTTTTGGCATGCATAATAATCAATTTGGGACTGAGAAATATGATGATAACTAACATAAATTGTTTATATATGCAAAATAACGTGTTTGAAGGGACATTTTATGAGTTTTTCAACAACTTCTCAAGTAATCTAGCATTTGTCAACTTGTCAAACAATCGGTTTTTCAAGACGTATCTCGATAGAGATTGAGCGATTTTTCAAATTGGAAGAGCTTTGGCTGAGCGGAATCCAACTCACAGTTATCATCCCTCTGACTATTGGGAATCTTTATAAGCTAAGATATTTATACCTATCCCAAAATAGGCTCATGTAGTATACCCTTCTCCATTACAAATCTGAGCCGTTTAAAAAAGTTAAATCTTTATCATAACAATCTTAGAGTTAGATTAACTTCAATTTTGGTCAAAAATGTCAAAAAATGCCAAACAATTTTATCGTTTTAATACCCAAAGAAATGTGTCTCGCCTCTTCTTTAGTTATTCTAAGCCTTTCCGGTAAAAACTTGACTGGTACGCTCCCCAAAGAAATCAATAGCCTCAAAAATCTCTTATCATTAAATGTCTCTTTTAGTAATCTCACTAGTGAAATTCCTTGTACACTTGTTAACTTAATAATGAAAAGGAATTTATTTCACAATCATACCTTCCACTTTCAGTTCACTAAAGAGTCTTCAAGTTTTAGATCTTTCTCGTAAGAAGATGTCAGGTATAGTAATAAGTTGTCAAGTTTTAGTCTTCAAGTGGTTATAAGAATATTTTAGAAACGGTTGGTAAGCATGCTACTATAAAAGTATTGAATCTTTTACAATATGGATCTATCAAAAGTTTCATAGCACAATGTGAGGCCTTGAAAAATATTAGACATTAGAATATAGTTAAGCTACATGATTACAGTAGCAACAAATTTAAGGCACTGGTTTACGAGTTTATGACTAATGGAAGTTTGAAGGACTTCTGCATCCAAATAATTCAAGACCAAATGTTCAGCCAAGAAGATTGGAATTTCTACAAAGGCTCAATATTTCTATTGATGTTGCTAGTGCAATTCATTATCTTCATTATGATTGTCAAATATCACTAGTTTATTGGGATCTCAAACCAAGAAATATTCTCCTTGACAATGAATTGGTTGCCTGTTGGGGATTTTTGAATGCCAAGATTCTTACATCTAACTGACAAAATTACTTGTAGAATTCGGACAAGCTCTACAACTTTTAAATGATCTATTGGCTATGTAGCTCCACATAAATTTCACGTACAATAATTAATAATTATATTCCAAAAACTATTTTATCATAGGTCACAACATTAAGCTTTTAGATTGTTTCACATTGGAGAAAAATAGTACTTCTGGGATGAATGTGTATGATAGCCCCCTTTAGTATCTCTGCCCACCTATTTTTCTCCCACTACAAGAAGAAGATTTTGCAGCAATTATTTAGCGGCTAATAATAACATTATTGTTATACTATATTTAACGGCAATAATAAATATAGGTATTTATAACCATCATTGTATAGAAATATTGCTAAACATGTTAGCTTCTCTAGATGCAACAAACTTAACCCAAATGTCACTATATTTTTGTGGAAAAAATTATTATTGCTAGAAGGAAAATCTATTGCCACTAAATGTCACTTTATTTTTTTAATGAATAGGGGTGAAGACTAAGTGTTTTCTATGTGTGATGGCGTGATAAGAGAAGGACGAGAAAAATGTGTCGAGGATTGTAACATCTCGCAACTAGAAAGAACTAGAAGGAAGTTTAAAATCTGGAAATAGTTATTTTTGGAAAGTACAAGGAAATCTGGAAAATTTTAAGCAAGTTAAAGTGAGTTTTGGTAAAATTCAAACGACCATAACTCCTAGCTCAGGATGATTTAGGTGTAGTTCCAGATATGGTTGGAAATCTGTTGGAATGATCTTTCCAACGCCGCCAAGTTTGTGCGATTCCGAGTTCGTATGAGTGAGTTAAGCCCTTTGGAAGTTGGGCTGTTCGAATAAGGAAATGCCCGATCCGGATTTTTGAAGGGTAGTTTGGTCTTTTCCTTACCCAATTAATTGAATCCGTTTTTAATAAAAAAAAAGTTGGGGTTGAAACTGAGTTAGTTCAGTTTACACTTTTGAGAAATAGTGTTAGGGCTTTTGGAGAAGAGGAAAAGCAAGATTCGCCAAGAACGATCGATTTTGATTGCGGATTCGCCAAGGAATTGACCCTACAGGGTATGTGAGTCTCTCATAGCATTGGGTTCTTTCACCCACGTGCCAAACATGTTTAGTTCAGCGAAATTCTTCCTGAAAGAGTTTGAAATTTGATGTTCTTGACATGAAGTCTTGAATTTGAATATTGTTCTTCAATTGGGATGAATTGAGAAGTTTATGAGTTCGTTACGTCGTATTACAGAGTCGTTTCGAATTAGATTCCTAGGTACATTTGCTGGGTATCTGTATCTAAATGTAATTTGAGAAAAAGAATCGAGTTTGGTGAATTGGGGTTGGAAAACGAAGAAGAAATTTTGTCGGACTAAATCAGAAGGTGGCCGCGCGTCGCCCGCCAAGTGCCTAGATGTGAAGTTTCAGCTTCGCGTCGCGGAGCTGACACGAGGTGTTCTGCCTCAAAAGATGTTTTCAGAACCAAAATTTAATTATGTCTCCGCGTCGCGGACACACCTTAAAATCTTGATTTTTGGTCTTTTCTTTTGATTAGCTATCTAAACTCTTTCCTAAATAACATGAGATCATTCCAAACATGAATCATAATCCTTGAATCCATAATTCAATTCGAGGATCAGTTAAGAGTCAAGTCAAGAGCAGTTAAGATCAAAGTCAAGAGAAGTCAACAGTCAAGTAAGAGAAATTCATTTCAAGTTTTCATAAGTCTTTTTCAAATGTTTTAACTTTGTTTTAAAACTTAAGTTTTGAAGTTGAATAAAGAGTAAGAGCAAAGGTCATTTTCTTTAAAATGATATATGAGAAAAAAGTATTCCCAAGAGTAAATGTTTTCACATTTAAGATGAGAGGAAACTGATATTTCCAAAAGTGTTTTGAACAGCAAAAGGGGACATTGATTCCAAGAGAGCTTTTTAAGCTAAGTTTGAGCAATTATCTCAAACCAGAGAAGAAGTTGTTTTAAAAACATATGAGCTAAGTATATTTTGGGAGTAGTATTGAAGACCGATACGGGGATGCGAGTTCATATTAACTCAAGCCGCCATAAACCATGTAGCCATCATGGGCAGAAAAAGGATCATACTTTTTAGATGATTCCTTAGTGCCTTTTAGCATAGACTAGTAAATCCACTTAGTAGTTCAGGTTCTATACTGATGGCAAGGTTTAGGTCGGTCCTTGGCAACGTGAGGTAAAACGTTGTACCATCACTTAGGCTCATAGTGATGGTTGTCGGTTAGAGAATCTTCCACATAAGTTATATTACTTTCGAAATGAGTAAAGTTAAGTTTGTTATTGCTTTATCTTTAATGAACTAAGATTGTTTTCAGTTGTTTTATAAGCTTTATATATATATCGCATGTGTTTTATTACTTTATATTGAGTTGAATATCTATGAGTTGAGAAGAGCCAGGTAGGTGTTTCTTCCATAATCTCTTTCGAGCCTATGTTTGTTAGCATTCCAACTCGCATACTCGTACATTCAATGTACTAATGTCAGTTGGCCTGCATTTTATTATGATTTAGACGCAGGTAACCAAGATCAGCATCCAGCACCTCGTTGATCTATCTTGAGCATTCAGAGTCTATTGGTGAGCCTCATTGCATTCCTGAGGAATCCTTTATTTGCTTTCTAGTCTTTCAGATGTTAGGATGATCGGGGGTCTTATCCCGACATCCCTCTTTGTTTTAGAAGCTTCATAGACACTTAGTAGTTTCGTAGTCTTTGCATTATCATTCTTATGTTAAAGACTTGGGTTGCCACTTTTGGCCAAGTTGAATGTTTAATCCTCTAATCATTCTCAGTTATTTGATTATTCAGTTCAGTTAAGTTCATTGATCATTATAGATATGAATATTGTCTTCCGCTGAGTTAAGTAAGCCAGGCCAAGGGTTTGCTTGGGGCCATCAATGGTCTTTGAGTGCTAGTCCTATCCAGGGTGTAGGCTCGGGGCGTGAAAAACTTGGTATCAGAGCAAAGAGTTCAAGAATCCTAGGAAGTCTATGAAGCTGTGTTTGTATAGTCCTAGTTATTGGTGTGAAACGCGCCACATCTATAATTAGGAGGCTACAACACTTAGGAAGTTATCTCACTTCTTTTACACTCTTTTCGTGCGTTAGAGTTTGATCTTTAAAAAAGTTTCTTCTAATTTGTGCTTGCGCGTGTTTTCAGATAATCATGCCTCCACGAAGAGCAGTCAGATGTCGTCCAGCTAGGAGAAATATTGAAGAGCAAGAGTTACCCAATGCACCTGAAGTGCAACCTCAAGGTGAAGTCACCAATGTTGAGTTCCGTGAGGCAATCCGAATGTTGAGCCTGTGACTAACCAGGTTGGGCAGAAAAGAGGGGCTGGACAAGAAGAGGCTGACACGTCAAGGATTCATGAGTTCTTGAGGATGAATCCTCCAAGTTTCACTGGTTCCAGCACTACTGAGGATCCAGAGAACTTCATTGAGGAACTGAAAAAGGTATTTGACGTGATGCATGTTGCTGATATTGAGAGAGTTGAGCTAGCTGCATATCAGATGAAGAATGTTGCTACGACCTGGTTTGATCAGTGGAAAGGGGGTAGAGCTGAGAATGCACCACCTGTGAGTTGGGCCTGTTTTAAGGAAGCTTTCTTGGGGCGTTTCTTTCCCCGGGAACTGAAAGAGGCCAAGGTACGTGAGTTCCTCACACTTAAGAAGGATTCTCTAAGTGTTCATGAATATGGGTTGAAATTCACCCAACTATCACGTTATGCTCCGGAGATGGTTAAGGATATGAGAAGTAGAATGAGCTTGTTTGTTGTTGGGTTGGACCGTCTATCAAGCAAAGAGGGTCGGGCAGCAATGCTTATTGGGGACATGGACATTTCGAGGTTGATGGTCTATGTGCAGCAGGTAGAGGAAGAGAAGCTTAGAGATAGAGAGGAGTTCAAGAATAAGAAAGCCAAGACGGGAAATAAGTCTAGGCAACAGAAGAGTAGTGTGAATCGTTCGTCCTTTCAGAAGCAAAAGGGGCCTACACTATCATCTGCTAGTGCACCTGCGCCTAAGAACAAAGGTGAGTATAATGGCCAAAATTCACAGAACTTCAGAGCTAGACCAGAACAGTCTCAAGGTAGTGTGGCACAAGGAGGTAGTTGGGCTCCTGTATGTGGTAGATGTGGTAGAAACCACTCAGGTAAGTGTCGTGATGGCCAGACAGGTTGTTTCAAGTGTGGGAAAGAGGGACACTTCATGAAGGAGTGTCTTAAGAATAAGCAAGGTAGTGGAAATCAAGGCAATAGAGCCTAGCCTTCATCAGTTGCTCCACCAGACAGGGCTGCACCTAGAGGAACTACTTCTGGTACTGGCTAAGGAGCAAACCGCCTCTATGCAATCACTAGTCGCCAAGAGTAAGAGAACTCTCCAGATGTTGTCACTGGTATGCTCAAAGTCTTTACTTTTGATGTTTATGCTTTCCTAGACCCAGGAGCAAGTTTATCTTTTGTAACCCCTTATGTTGCAAATAAGTTTGAAGTTATTCCTGAGAAACTTTGTGAACCCTTTTGTGTTTCTACACCTATTGGGGAGTCTATTCTAGCTGAGAGAGTCTATCGTGATTGTGTCATTTCTATCAATCACAAAGACACCATGGCTGATTTAGTTGAGTTAGACATGGTGGATTTCGATGTCATTCTAGGTATGGACTGGCTTCATGCCTGTTATGCATCAATAGATTGTAGAGCTCGAGTTGTCAAGTTTCAGATTTCTAATGAGCCAGTTATAGAGTGGAGTAGTAGTTCAACAGTGCCTAAGGGTCGTTTCATTTCGTACCTTAAGGCAAGAAAGTTAGTTTTGAAGGGTTGTATCTATCACTTAGTTTGAGTTAATGACTCAAGTGTTGAGGTACCTCCTATTCAGTCAGTTCCTATAGTAAAAGAGTTTCCAGAAGTCTTTTCCTGATGACCTACTCGGAGTCCCTCTTGAGAGAGAAATAGACTTTGGTATAGACATCATTCCAGATACTCGTCCTATCTCTATTCCGCCATACAGAATGGTACCAACAGAGTTGAAAGAGTTGAAAGAGCAGTTAAATGATCTATTAGATAGGGGCTTCATTCGACCAAGTGTCTCACCTTGGGGCACTCCAGTCTTGTTTGTGAGAAACAAAGATGGTTCCCTTAGGATGTGTATAGATTACAATCAATTGAACAAGGTTACCATCAAGAATAAGTACCTTCTTCCGAGAATTGATGATCTTTTCGATTAGCTTCTGGTGATTCCTATTTTTCAAAAATTGACCTCAGATCAGGCAATTATCAATTTAGAGTAAGGGAATGTGATATTCCAAAGACAACTTTCATAACCAGATATGGTCATTATGAGTTTTTGGTCATGTCCTTTGGTTTGGCCAATGCACCAGCAACGTTCATGGATCTTATGAATATAGTCTTCAAACCTTATTTAGATATGTTTGTTATCGTCTTCATTGATGGCATACTAATCTATTCAAGGAATGAAGAAGATCATGCTAGCCATCTCAGAATAGTTCTCCAGACTTTGAAAGATAAGGAGTTGTATGCCAACTTCTCTAAGTGTGGGTTTTGGCTTGAGTATGTGGCATTCTTAGGCCATATTGTGTCTGGAGAGGGAATTAAAGTTGATACTCAGAAAATTGAGGCAGTGCAGAATTGGCTTAGACCCACATCTCCAACTGATATTAGGAGTTTCTTGGGTTTAGCTGGCTATTATAGAAGGTTTGTAGAGGGGTTCTCATCTATTTCATCTCCATTGACCAAGTTGACTCAAAAGACAATGAAATTTCAATGGTCTAAAGCTTGTGAGAAAAGCTTTCAGGAATTGAAAAAGAGGTTGACTACTGCCCCAGTTTTGACCTTACCAGAAGGTACTCAAGGTTTTGTGGTGTATTGTGATGCATCTAGATTTGGTTTGGGTTGTGTCTTAATGTAGAATGGCAAAGTTATAACTTATGCCTCCAGACAATTGAAACTTCATTAGAAGAATTATCCAACCCATGATCTAGAGTTGGCTGCTGTAGTTTTTGCTTTGAAGATATGGCACCATTATTTTTATGGTGTTCATGTGGATGTGTTCACCGATCACAAGAGCCTTCAATATGTGTTCACTCAGAAAGAGCTTAATCTCATATAGAGAAGGTGGTTAGAGTTACTCAAGGACTATGACATGAGTATTCTTTACCACCCAGGTAAGGCTAATGTTGTTGATTCCTTAAGCAGGTTGTCTATGGGTAGCACCGCCCATGTTGAAAAAGGAAGGAAAGAGTTAGCAAAAGATGTGCACAGACTGGCACGCCTGGGAGTCAGACTTATGGATTCCACAGAAGGAGGTATACTGGTGACGAATGGGGCTGAGTTATCATTAGTGTCAGAAGTAAAAAAGGCAAGCAAGACCAAGACCCTATTTTTCTTGAATTGAAGGCAAATGTTCATAAGCAAAAAGTATTAGCTTTTGAACAAGGGGAAGGTGGTGTATTGAGATATCAAGGTAGGTTGTGTGTACCAAAGGTGGATGGACTCCAAGAAAGGATCATGGAGGAGGCTCAAAGCTCCAGATATTCCATTCATCCGAGTTCTACAAAGATGTATCGTGATTTGAAAGAAGTGTATTGGTGGAATAGTATGAAGAAGAGCATTGCAGAATTTGTTGCCAAGTGTCCAAATTGCCAACAAGTTAAAGTGGAGCACCAAAGGCCCGGTAGTTTGGTGCAAAATATAGAACTTTTGGAATGGAAGTGGGAGATGATTAATATGGATTTCATCACAGGCCTGCCAAGGTCTCGCAGACAACATGATTTTATTTGGGTGATCGTCGACAGAATGACCAAATCAGTCCATTTTCTGCCAGTAAAGACTACCCACTCAGTAGAAGATTATGCCAGGTTATATATTCAGGAGGTGGTAAGATTTCATGGAGTTCCAGTCTCTATTATTTCAAATAGAGGTGCACAATTTACTGCACAATTTTGGAAATCTTTTCAGAAAGATTTGGGTTCAAAGGTGAACTTAAGTACTGCCTTTCATCCTCAGACTGACGGACAAGCAGACCGCACTATTCAGACATTAGAAGATATGTTGAGGGCTTGTGTGATTGATTTCAAAGGGAATTGGGATGATCACCTACCTCTCATTGAGTTTGCTTACAACAACAGTTATCACTCGAGCATCCAAATGGCTCCTTATGAAGCTCTTTATGGGAGAAAATGCAGATCTCCTATTGGATGGTTTGAAGTTGGTGAAGCAGGGTTGATAGGACCAGATTTAGTTCATCAAGCTATTAAGAAGGTGAAAGTAATTCAAGAGAGATTGAAAACAACACAGAGTCGTCAAAAATCCTAACCTGATGTTAGGAGAAGGGCGTTAGAGTTCGAGGTAGATGATTGGGTATATTTAAAAGGTTCACCCATGAAGGGTGTTATGAGGTTTGGTAAGAAGAGGAAGCTTAGTCCCCGGTATATTAGACCTTATAGAATAGCCAAGAGGATTGGCAATGTAGCTTATGAGTTGGAGCTACCACAAGAATTAGCAGCGGTTCATCCGATGTTTCACATCTCCATGTTGAAGAATTTTATGGGCGATCCTTAATTTATCAAATCAACTGAAAATTTAGAGATCAAGGATAGCTTATCTTATGAGGAGATTCCGGTTCAGATTCTAGACCGCCAAGTTAGCAAGTTTAGAACAAAGAAGGTTGCGTCAGTCAAAGTCCTTTGGAGGAACCAATTTGTTGAAGAAGCTACTTGGGAAGCTGAAGAGGATATGAAGAAGAGATATCCACATCTCTTGTAAACCGGAGAAAATGCAGAGCAAGGTACTAATTTTCTTCTTAGTACTATCTAAATTATGAGTGAGCATGTTCTTTATTTGAAATTGCTTCTGGGATGTTTGAACTTGATGTTACCACCCTTAGCTTAGTAAGAGTAAATCTCATTCGAGGATGAATGTTCTCAAGGGGGAGATATTGTAACATCGTGCAACTAGAAAGAACTAGAAGGAAGTTTAAAATCTGGAAATAGTTATTTTTGGAAAGTATAAGGAAATCTGGAAAATTTTAAGTAAGTTAAAGTGAGTTTTTGGTAAAATTCAAATGACCATAACTCCTAGCTCATGATGCTTTAGGTGTAGTTCCAGATATGGTTGGAAAGATCTTGGAATGATCTTTCCAACGCCGCCAAGTTTATGTGATTCTGAGCTGGTATGAGTGAGTTATCTCCTTTGGAAATTGGGTTGTTCGAATAAGGAAATGCCCAATCCGGATTTTTGAAGGGTAGTTTGGTCTTTTCCTTACCCAATTAATTAAATCCATTTTTAATAAAATAGTTGGGGCCAAAACTGAGTTAGTTCAGTTTACACTTTTGAGAAATAATGTTAGGGCTTTTGGAGAAAGAACGCAAGAGAAAGGAGAAGAGGAAAAGCAAGATTCGCCAAGAACGATCGATTTTGTTTGCGGATTCGCCAATGAATTGGCCCTACAAGGTATGTGAGTCTCTCATAGCATTGGGTTCATTCACCCTTGCGCCAAACATGTTTTTTCAGTGAAATTCGTCATAAAAGAGTTTGAAAGTTGATGTTCTTGACATGAATTCTTGAATTTGAATGTTGTTCTTCAATAGGGATGAATTGATAAGTTTCTGAGTTCGTTACGTCGTATTACAGAGTCGTTTCAGGTTAGGTTCTTAGGTAAATTTGTTGGGTATCTATATCTAAAAGTAATTTGAGAAAAAGAACCGAGTTTGGGTGAATTGGGACTGGAAAACGAAGAAGAAATTTCGTCGGATGAAATCAAAGGGTGGCCACGCGTCGCGCGCCTAGTGCCCAGATTTGAAGTTTCAACTTCGCGTCGCAGAGCTGATACGAGGTGTTCTGCCTAAAAAGACATTTTTGGAACCAAAACTTAATTATGCCTCTGCGTCGCGGACTTACCTTCAAATCTTGATTTTTGGTCTTTTCTCATGATTAGCTATCTAAAATCTTTCCTAAACAACATGAGATCGTTCCAAACACGAATCATAATCCTTAAATCCATAATTCAATTCAAGGATCAGTTAAGAGTCAAGTCAAGAGTAGTTAAGACCAAAGTCAAGAGAAGTCAAGAGTCAAGTAAGAGAAGTTCATTTCAAGTTTTCATAAGTCTTTTCCAAATGTTTTAACTTTGTTTCAAGACTTAAGTTTTGAAGTTGATAAAGAGTAAGAGCAAAGGTCATTTTATTTAAAATGATATATGGGAACTAAGTATTCCCAAGAGTAAATGTTTTCACATTTAAGATGAGAGGAAACTGAGATTTCCAAAAGAGTTTTGAACAGCAAAGGGGAACATTGATTCCAAGAAAGCCTTTTAAGCTAAGTTTGAGCAATTATCTCAAACCAGAGAAGAAGTTGTTTTAAAAACATATGAGGTAAGTATATTTTGGGAGTAGTATTGAGCACCGATATGGGGATGCGAGTTCATATTAACTCAAGCCCCTATAAACCATGTAGCCATCATGGGTAGAGAAAGGATCATACTTTTTAGATGATTCCTTAGTGCTTTTTAGCATAGACTAGTGGATCCACTTAGTAGTTCAGGTTATATATTGATGGCAAGGTATAGGACGGTCCTTGGCAACGTGAGGTAAAATGGTGTACCATCACTTAGGCTCATAGTGATGGTTATCGGTTAGAGAATCTCCCACAGAAGTTATATTACTTTCTAAATGAGTAAAGCTAAGTTTTTTATTGCTTTATCTTTAACAAACTAAGATTGTTTTAAGTTGTTTTATAAGCTTTAAATATATATCACATGTGTTTTATTGCTTTATATTGAGTTGAGTATCCATGAGTTGAGAAGAGCCAGGTAGGTGTTTCTTCCACAATCTCTTTCGAGCCTATGTTTGTTAGCATTCCAACTCGCATACTCGTACATTCAATGTACTAATGCCAGTTGGCCTGCATCTTATTATGATGAAGACGCAAGTAACCAGGATCAGCATCCAGCGCCTCGTCGATCCAGCTTGAGCATTGAGAGTCCGTTGGTGAGCCTCCTTGTATTCTGGAGGACTCCTTTATTTGCTTTTTAGTCTTTCAGATGTTAGGATGATCGGGGGTCCTGTCCCGACATCCATCTTTGTTTTAGAGGCTTCGTAGACTGTTAGTAGTTCAATAATCTTTGCATTATCATTCTTATGTTAAAGACTTGGGTTGCCACTTTTGGCCAAGTTGAATGTTTAATCTTTAAAACATTCTTAGTTATTTTATTATTCAGTTCAGTTAAGTTCATTGATCATTATAGATATGAATATTGTCTTCCACTGAGTTAAGTAAGTCAGGCCAAGGGTTCTCTTGGGGCCAGCAATGGTCTTCGAGTGCCAGTCCCACCCAGGGTGTAGGCTTGGGGTGTGACAAGGAGCTTGTTAACTAAGTCGTGCTACTTAAGGCTTCCCTCCCCCTCCCCACTATTCAAGAACTTATTTAATTAAAAAATAATAAATAATTATATTTAACTCCCATTTGACCATTTATTTTGAAATTGAAAATTTGAGTTTTTGAAGTGGTGGTTTTAAATATTTGTAGTAATTTTTGGATGTGTGCATTTTATATTACTAAAAATCTTTAAAATTTTGTGAGTGGATATCTCAAAACACCGTAAATTAGTATAAGATAGTTTTTTGGAAACTCGAAAATATTTGAAGATAAGATTTTCAAAATCTGATCAAATATTATTTCCAAAAAGATATTACAAAATAAATTTAAAATTCACTCCCAAAATATATGGTCAACCACTAGCTTAGTTTGTTATAGCTTTTTATTTGAAAATGTTATGAGTATATCCGCATATTATTTATTCCTTAACCTAGTAGATAAAATTATTTTAGGTTTCAAATAAATCAAAATAGATGTACAATCTAATGAGAATTTTTAGTAGGTTAGATTTGATGCAGGGTAAGATTATGTACAATAGTACCTAGTGGTTTGATCCTTTATAATCCAACAAGTGGAGGGAGATTTAGTACACAAAACTATCCTTTAATGGTTGTGAAGTATATAAGAAAATAAGATTTGCATGGCTTTAACATGTGCGGAAATATTTATAATACTTGTAGGAGCAAGATAGATTATGTATAAATAAAGAAATTTTATATTTTATAAAAAAAATGACCTTTTATTATTATAAACAAAATCTCATAACTTCTTGAACACTCCTTGTGAAGAAAAAATAACACAAGCAAATACTTTTAATCCATTCAAGAAATAAGTATAATGCACAAACACCAAAACTTTACTCATTGAAAGATATAAAAAGGAATTATCAGACGTGTAATTGATGGATTTCAATAATTTAACTTTCATTTTTAACTTTATACCTTGTTCATTTTCCTTACTGATTCAAATTCAATAAAATTAAAATGCTATTACATATGGATTCAATGATGTAGTTCAATAAAATGTTCTCTTGAGGTAAACAATAATTCAACAGAACTCCTATTAGATAATGAAATACAAACGCACATTAATCTACCTTTTTACCAGATGAATTACCAACTTCTTTGTTCTCATCAATAAACCTTTGAGAAACTGCATTATCTTGCATCTCCAATTTGTTCTCCAATTTAGATATTTTTGTTTGCAAGTTATTAATCATCATCTTCATCAACTCATACTTTACTGTGTAAAGCAAACCTTGTTCCCTTTTCCAGCTACTATCATCTTGTTCCTCAAGCTTTTTCTTTATCTCCCTCAATTCCTTTTCCTTTCCTCCTAATACACCACTGTAAAATTGCACAGTTCCTTCTAGCTCATCAAGTTTCTGCTTTAAGCCCCAAATTTCTCCCCCCTTGTCTTCTAATTCAACTCTGTTAGTTGTTTCAAGCATTTCGACTTTCATCAACAATGAATATTTTTCATTATTCAATGAAGCTATCTCCTGATTTCGATCAAACTCCTCCGACATAGTTTCACCTATAGTATTGACAACAAAAGTGAAAAAATTGAATTAAATTTGATTTTTATTTTCTTTAGTAGTATTTGTGTTTTATTTTTAAATTTATACCTAAAGTGAATATTTACTACCTCTTGTTAAATTAAATTAATACTGTTAATGAATCATACTTACAACTTAAAAAAGAAAAAAACCAAGAGTGATTACGCATCATAAAAAGAAGTTGATATAATATTCGATACGAATAAATGTTTATCATCACTAAATGTTGTTTCCATTAGATGTAACTTTGTCAAAAATTGAATCGAAGTTGCTCAAAATTCACTAGGAGAGTATGTGCATTATTTCTAAATCAAGAGCTACTTTGTTAGGGTATTGGGACAATAATGCTCTAAACCTATGAAGTATTGCTTCACATTAATATTCCAAAGTACTCCTATCACCTACCTAGTACAACCTTTATTAATTTATTTTTGTACATGTTTTAAGAATAACATTCAATATCTTTATTCATAAAATTGTTATTTATCTTTTCTTATACATCTTGATTATTTAGCATTTTGATCATCAATGTATGAAGATAAAACAAACAATGACTCGTGTTATTCTTATAATATCATATATATTGAAACAAGTTTATTTTTAAAAAATAGGTTGCTTTTAAAAATGAATGGAGTAAAGTTAAAATGGGTAAATACAATATAAAAATATATCTCATTAAATAATAGGCTAAGTTGGTAAGTAAGATAGATGAATTAGAGTGTATGTTATTCATTAATTATGTTGGAAGATGATCTTGACAGCTAGCTATTTTTCTATTTGGCATGATATGGTATATTAAGAGGGCATGATAACATGGATTGATAGTGAACCTTTAAAAAATTTATTAGAGCAATATAATTTTCTTTTTAAGAGGTCTTCTAGAGATTTATTTGATTAGAAATGCATTTTCTCAGTGAATATCCTTAACATTGTAAAAATATATTTCATTAGTGTTTTTATCTATAAAGGTGTCATAAAGATTTTAACTGACCTTTCTTGAATTCCATAAACTTTTTTCGTAAACTTAAACTTCAAGCACAAAATTTATACTAATACATCGATTAAATATACAAATCATATAACATGAAATTCTTCATAGAAAGCATACCCAATGAGATTAACTTAGCGAAAGCTTGGTTGGAAAATTGGTTATCTCTTTGCCCTAGCCGCCGTCAGTGATGAAAAAGTGTAGAGAATATGTAATAACCCTGATGAATGAAGGATCAATTTATAGATGTTTAGAATTAATCTGGTACGTCCATCAAGTAACTGATTTAACATGTGAGATTTGCTTTTCATTAAAAATATGTTATGGGCTTTCTATCAATTGGGTGACACATAAACTAGTCTAACATTTTCTCCTTGGCCCAATGAGTGCATTACACCAATATTTAGGCATATTTATTTGATGCTCAAAAAACAAATCTCTTTGATGTTGTCCATCATACATGTCATAATATGATGATAAACCACGTATGCGAGTTACGTTGGTTAAATATTATTTCATGCTAAAAATTTCCTATAATATATACATACAACAAAAGAAAATTATCTTACCATGTACATAAGTTTTAGGAAATATTTAACATTATGGTCCACAATAATGTCTCGTTGAGAGTTATCCTATAATATATCAAAATAATATTGTGAACATAATTTTATAATATAGGAATGTATGAATGTACATTAGAAATACATAATTAAATTCAAGGTGTCAAAACATCATAAACATAACAGTCAAAACGATAATCAATACTCATAATTATATGTACATATTCTTTAAATTTCATAGGTTGCAAACTTTAATTAATAGTTCTATAATCATGAGATCCTTTTAGTTGACACCATTTGTTTTCAAATTTTCTCTTTTGCATACAAATGAGCATGCTCTCATCTACCTTGAGCGTCAGTCCTACCGCCAGACCTGCCTCTCCGGGGTCAATCCCAAGCTCCCTAATAACTGCCTCTTCAATCCTAACCCTGGGCATCCCCTCTAGCTGGAGGTTCTACCGCTGCAACTGGTCTCACTAGATGTGGAGCAGGTGCAATCATCCCAGGAGACAATCCCTAGACCAATGATCAATCTCCCAATAGTAATTGTAACCCTATGAAGACCAGCCTGCGAAATAATGGCCACCACGTCCTTAAGAACCTGAGTGAGAACCCCTTTAACTCTGACCCACACCAGTGTCACCTGACTGTACCGGTCACCTTCTGAAGCCATAAGTGAGGCCTAAACAGGCCGCCTAGATTGATCCTATTGAAACTATTGGCGAAGCCTATCATAGGAGCCACTGGGACTATAATGAGACCAGTTGTAGATTCCCTGATGCCGAGCCCTTTTGTCACTGCCCCCATGGGCATCACAGTGGAATTTCTCCATAGTACGGCATGGTCAACTACATCCAAGAAGGAACGGCGCGTTGAACTCACAAACTCGATGTCAATCAGCAGGTGGAGTATAAATCCATGAACAAAGCAAAGAACCCCTTCCAGCTCGGTAGGCAATATCATTGTAGCATGACAGAAGAGCTCATGAAACCTCATGTCATGGTCAAACATAGTAACTTTAAGTGATATAGTTTAAAATTATTATTATTATCACTATGAAGAATTCACATAATTTAAATGAAAATATCCTGTTTGTGCAAAATTTAGATAGATAGGAAAAATTAATGACAAAACCCCTCATTGTGAATGGTTTAATGCATTAATAGAGCCTTTATGGTAGCAACATATGATCTTGAAAGTTGAGTATTTAGATAGAGTTTATGTAATTGTATTTGATTAATGATTTCACTTTTATTTGAATTGTCGATTAATATGTATACTATATAATATTTTCTTGCAATTTATGTTATAAAAAACTTTAGAATGATTGTAATTTTATATAGAGAAAAAAACATAAAGTCACCACTGAAGTTGTCCTAAAATTTCAAAAGACACCTTAACTTTGGGGGTGTCCTATTACCCCACGAAACCATCTAAATCCACAATAAATATACCCTTTTGACTAATTTTAACACCACTCGTGTTGTCACGAAATATGGACGCATGAAGGACCCTTGATACAACGTTTGAACAATGTAAAATTGTCATGTGGCACTCCCAATTTGACTTATTTTGAAAAAAAAACCCATAAAAATCCATGTATTAATTTTTTTACCTTTATTAGGAATAGTTTTTATTTTTTCAATTTTTTTTTCTCATCTTCCCTACCATCATTAGTTTACCCATATTTCTTGGGCAACCACGCCTTCCTTCATTTTTTTCTTTTTTGTTTCTAGTCATTGTTTTTTTTTAAACTAATGTTATTGTGTTCATTCTTATTCTTCTTATTTCTTTTTCTTTTTTTTTGAAAAACAAATTAGTTCAGTGTTTTTTTTCCTCCTACAAATCAAGATTGGGATTGAGTAGTGAAACCATGGAAAATTCGATTTGAGAGTTAGGAGTTGGAGAAGGTGGTGATTTAAATTTCAGATTTTGACTTGGTGATATTTTGAGTATTTAATTTTGATTGTTTGACAGTGTTTATTTTCATAAATAAATTAATTGCTAGTAGTTTGACAAATAATTGGTAGTGTTACTACGAAATCAGTCCCTCCACAACGGGATTGACGACTGTTGTAGCGACGAGGAAGGAATGACTACCTGAAGAACACAAGTTAAGGCGAATAAGAAAGAGAAAAAGAAAAACAAAGAAATCAAATAAAAATAATTAAAAATTACTTTATACACATGTCAAGTGACTATTAGTGCACGACTTACAAATAATTTTGTATAAGTTGGTATTGGGTGAAAATGGGGTATATATACTATTATGAAGTTGTTCAATGGGGTAATAGGACACCCGCAAAGTTGATTAATTTAAAGTTGTTAAAGACACTTCATCCAATTCTTACCGTCAACGATAGTTAATCAGTATAAAACTCAACTAAATGAGTTGGGTCGAATCCCACAGGGAGCGGTACATGTTTCAGATTCAATTGGGAAGTGTAAACATGGTCTCAATCATAGGAATAAAATTTATCGAATAAACACATCATTCAAATTAAGGGGTGACACGAATGTCAAATGGGGATTTTGGTTTTGATTATCAACTACAAACAGTAGTCACAACAATACGAATTAACAATAATGAGACGGGTTCTTGGGATGTGATTGATTACAGGCTAATATAGACATATGGATAATTGCAACTATTAGTAAATAGCTAGATATTATTGAGTAGGCTAGGCTATAATGGAGGTAAATTTTCTCTCGAACAATTTACCCTGAATCTAGTGATTTCTCTCGAATATCAACAAGCATGCAAAATAAGACTAGCCCACACCTTAATCCATTCACTCTCTCGAGCGAAATGTGTGGGATTGGGTTTAGGATTCACTCTCTCGAGCTGAATCCAGGTCAACCCAATACCCACAAACCATCAATCAAAAACCTTAGTTCTAAAACCTCTCTCTCGAGCAAGCCAAGATCACAAACATAGAACTACATTTGCAACTACGATTCCTAAGTTAAACCATAATTAATGATTTAACTCACTACTAAATAGAATTTAAACTAACAATTAGCAATACCCATAAGCTAAATCAATCCATAATCACATAATCACACTCTAAGAATTGGGGTTTTAGCTAGACATTATAAAAAGGTAAAAACAGTTACCAAATTGATTATCCATCAACTGGGTAAGAGTAATTTCGTCTTTACAATGCTCCAATTTAATGAACTTCAAAGACCCACATCCAATTTCTCAGAAGTGAATTTCTTCAATCCTTCAAAGCTAAGGAAAACTAGAGAAAATTGTCTCAAGATGTTCAAAATTTAAAAATAAAATGTTCTAAAGTGTAATTGATTAATTCATCAATGATAAGTGATACTAAACTAAATGTTCAAAAACGTATTTATAGTCACCAAAAATGTGTTGCGAAGAGTCACTCGGCGAAGTAAGTCAGGCTCTCCAAACCACTCGGTGAGCCGCCCTTTGGTATCTTCCATCGCCCTTTTGCCTTGGTACTCAGCATCCTCAAGGTCTGTAACTTTGGGCGAGCTATCTTGGCTTCGCGGAATCACTCGGCGATCCTCCGACTGCTCCTTTCCATCGCCAACTTGGTTCTTCCCTTCAGGGCTTGGCACACTGGAACTTTAGGCGGTCTGATAAGCCACTCGGCGACATGCCGAATGCTCTTGGCGATCCGCAGGTTTGCCCTTCTTCATTTCTTCAGCCTGGTTTGTTTCTTTTTTCCTGTTAGTGTCCATTCTTTGTTCCTCAATCCATATTCCTGAAAATCAAGGATTTAACATTAGTTATTGGCCCAAGATAAGCATTTGAGGACACTAAAGCTATATAAACAAGCCATAAATGAGTCCAAATCTCAGATTCATCAAAAGTTAAGGTGTATTTTTAAAAATTCCGAACAACTTCAATGGTGACTTTATGCCTTTTCTCTTTTATATAAAATAAGGAATTTGAAAAGAAATAAAATTTATATTGTATGAAGATTATATGGGGTGAGTATTTGGAAAAAATAAAAAAATGATTTATATTATGAAATAAGAAAATAAATATGAAATAGAAATAATAGTATAATATTGAGGATATATAAGAAAAATCCCTTTTAGAGAGTAAAATAGAGATTAGATTGGAGTTGGTTGTCTCCAAAAATAAAGAACTCTATATGTGGAGAGTAAAATAGAAAGTTGGGTTGGAGTTACCTTGATACGAAATATAAATAGTCATGGCAACAAATGAATACAAATACACATGATAACAAATATAAATGCAAATCACATAGAAAAAAATGAATACAAATACAATTACACATGACAATAGGTGAATGCAAATACAAATCCATAATAGGTGAATACAAATGCATATTGTAACACCCCCAAAAAATTTATCACGCCCCGAGCCTACACCCTAGGAGGGACTGGCACTCGAGAACCATTGTTGTCCCCAAGGGAACCCTTAGCCTGACTTACTACTCAACGGAAGACATTAATCACTAATAAGAGGATTAAAAATGCAATTTAAACTCAACTGTCTCAAACTAAACTTAGAATGTTTTAGAAATAAACATTCAACTTAGCCGAAGTGGCAACTCAAGTCTTATAGCAAAACAACTAAAATGCAAGACTAAAGAACTAATAACTAACTGTCTATGAAGCTTCTAAATACTAAGAGGGATGTTGGAAAAATACACCCGATCATCCTAACAACTGAAATGAACAAAGCAATAAAACAAAACATAACCAAAGGGATCCTCCAGAAAGCAAGGAGGCTCACCAACTGACTCTGAGTACTCGAATGGATCAACGAGGCGCTGGATGCTAATCTTAATTACCTGTATATGCAACATAAAACAATGCAGGCCAAAAGGCATCAGTACATTCAATGTAAGAGCATGCGAGGGGAAAACTAAACATGACATAATCTTGAACTGAACTCAAAAAGTAACACTTACCTCAGCTTTACTTAACTCAGGGATACTTAACTCAATGCATAAATAAACAACAGTAAAGATGCAATTTATATAAGGCATTTAAACAATAAGTAGAAACTCAATGTATTGAAAAAAATACAATAAAAACTTAACATATAGATGTATACTAAATAAATATACTTTTGTGGGAGTTTCTCTAACTGACAACCATCATTATGAGCTATGTGATGATATAACGTCTCGCCCATGCTGCCAGAACTATCCTATAACTTCTCGGGATATAGAACGCCTCAACTAAGTGGATCCACTAGTCTATGCTAAAATCATTAAGGAATCATCTCAAAAGTATGACCATTTCTACCCACGATGGCTACATTGTTTATGGAGACTTGAGTTTTTATGAACTCGTCCCCATATCGGTGCTCAAAACTACTCCTAAAATATGCTCAACTCATATATTTAAAAACATAACTTTTTCTGTGGTTTGAGATTATTACTCAAAAACTAGCTTAAAAGCTCTCTTGGAAATCAGTGTTTCCTTTCATATTTTAATGTGAAAACATTTTTACTCTTGGGAATACTTAGTTTCGTATAATCTTTTGAAGAAATGAACTTTACTCGTACTCTTATTCAACTCAATGCTTAAGTCATAAAACAAGTTTAATGTATTTGTAAAAGACTTCTTAAAATGACTCGAAGAACTCTCAAGACTTACGTCTTAACTCTACCTTGAATTTGAATTATGAATTCAAGGTTATGATTTGTGATAGGAAAGATCTTGTGATGTTTAGGATTGTTTTAAGATAGTTAAACATGACAAATGATCAAGAAATCATTGTCTGGAAGCAAGTCCACGACGGGGAGATGCACTTAAATATTTGGTCGCGAAATAAATTTTGAGGCAGAAGGGCCCGTCAACACTCCGCAACGCGGAGAAAATTTTGTGAAAAGGGGGAGGCAGATCCGCGACGCGGACTGGGTTGCCAGATTCTCCCGACTTTTTCCTTCTCCGTTTTCTAATCCCAATTCGCCTAAATTCAATTCTTTTTTTCTTAATTCTCTTTAGATTCAAAGACCTAATACATGCACACAAGAATCTATTAATAAGCGACTCTAAAATCGACACGATTTCCTCAAGAACTCGACAATCCAAACTTAATTCAAGAACAAAAACCTATATTCAAGAACATAACTCAAGATCATCAAACTTTCAACTTTCTAGAATGAATCCCGCTGAAATAAACATGTTTGGAGCATGGGTGAACGAACCCAACGCTATGAAAGTTTCACATACCTCGTAGGATTGAATTATTGGCGAAATCCACAATCAAAATCGCAAGAACTTGACGAATCTTGAACTTTTCTTCTCATTTCTCCTCTTGAGTTCTTACTATAAAAACCCTAGCGTGATTTGGTAAATGTGCAAATTGAACTAACTCAGTTTAGACCCCAATTAAACTTCTAAAAGCGAAATAAATTAATTGGGTATGAAAAAGACCATAATACCCTCTAAAATTCGGTTTTGACTTTCCTTATCTAGATAGCCTGACTTCAAATGAGCATATCTCCCTCATACAAACTTGAATTTGAGCAAACTCGGTGGCCTTGGAAAGATAATTCAAAGGTCTTTCCTACGGTATGTTGTAGCCCACCTTATCCATAATGTGCTAGGAGTTATGGTAGTTTAAAGTTGACCTAAAACTCATACTTGGCTTAACCTTTTCATACTTTCCAGATTTGATTATTTCCAAAAATAGTTTCTTTCTAATTTTAGTTCTTTCTAGTTCTTTCAAATAGAGAGGTGTTACAATATCTCCCCCTTGGGAACATTTGTCCTCGAATGAGATTACTCTTAGAAGGCTAAGGGTGTAACATCTAGGATCCAGCTCAAACACCCAACAAGAAAAATGTAAACACAACAAGCCAACTTAAAACAAATGGCAAGTAAAGGATCAATACCTTAATTTAGAGCTTCTCCAGACTCAAAGAGAAGTGGGTATCTCTTCTTCATGTACACTTTAACTTCCCAAGAAGCTTCCTCAACGAACTGATTTCTCCATAGAACTTTGACTGATGCTACTTCTTTGGTCCTCAACTTGCAAACTTGACGATCTAGAATCTGAATCGGAATCTCTTCATAAGACAAGCTATCCTTAATAACAATATCTTCGGTAGGTATGATAAGTGAAGGATTTCCCATGCACTTATTCAACATAGAAATGTGGAATACCGGATGAACCACTGCTAACTCTTGTGGTATCTCTAACTCATAAGCTACCCTGCCAATCCTCTTGGATATTCTGTAAGGACCAATATATCGGAGGCTAAGTTTCCTCTTCTTACCAAATCTCATAACACCCTCAATGGATGACTCTTTCAAGTAAACCCAATCATCTACTTCAAACTCTAAGTCTCATCACCTAACATCGGTGTAGGACTTTTGACGACTATGCGCCATTTTCAACCTCTCTTGAATAACTTTCACCTTCTCCATAGCTTGATGAACTAAGTCTGGTGCTATCCACCCAGCTTCACCAACTTCAAATTGTCATGACCCGAGCCTACACCTAGGCCATGACATGGCGTACAAGACTCTGAAGAGCCTCATACAAGCCTTATAGCATTCATTACATAAGAGCATAGGAAAAATAGTGCGGAATTTAAAACTTTTCTTTACAATCGAAGTCATTTTCATAAAAGCAAGCGGAAGTCTTTCTATACTTTGTCTCAAACCATCTACAACACTTTGAATAAAACTTTGGGACATAGCCCATACAAAAGCTCTAAACATAAAATAAAAGACAGAAAGGGAAATAGTGGGTTCGTCCTCGAAACTATGAGGACTTACCAAATCTTCAACTCCATGCTCCTTAGAAACCTATCACCCAAATATAGGACATCAAATCTCCAAACCCTACACTTTAGTAAAAATGAAGAAATATGGTTTAGCACATTTAATGTACTAAGTATGATAGCCATGAAAAAAACATGATTTAAAAAGGACATTTTTGGTTCAAAACCATGCATTATGCCAATTTGAGAAAACTTCATGAACTTTAGTACAAGAGGCATAAGATACAAATATAATCAACATATAAGTCATTTCATCACATTAGAACATTCACCTGAAGTAACCCTAAGCTATACTTGTGCAATGTGTGAATAGCGTCACATACCATCACCCTTACCAAGTAACACTTTATGACCACCAAAAGCGAACTTACCATTCTATCCTTTCATCTTTAGACCATATTCATACATAAGGAACATAAACATTTCATAAGTCATGACAAGGAAAGTAACTCATAAAACAATCCAAGTAAATAATGAATCATTACACTAAGCATTTGAGTAACTATAGTGCACATCTCACATGATGGGAATAAGCTTTAACCGACATAGACCATGAGAGCAAACCATGGAATCCGGTGTCATGTAACCCCACACCGAAGAAAGGTATCCTACTTGCCTAAGGTAGAACTAGATGTATTTTAGCTTAGGTGGATCAACTAGCTAATATCCTATGTGGGCACATAGCTATGGGATAAGAAAGATGTTCATTGAAACCCAGCTTAACGTGGGGAGAGCTTCCATCTTACCATATCCAATCGGTGCTTAGCCTCCATTCCCATAGAGTAGTTCATTCACATTAACATTATTGTAGTTGAGAGGGCCACCAACATTAGGTCTACCGACCCAAAGTACATTACACATGAAAGGGCCACCACCATTAGGTCTACCGATTCAAGGTACATTATAAGGATATCTCATTGAATCCTCAACAAAGGGCCACCACCATTAGGTCTACCGATTCAAGGTTCATTATTTCACACATGAAAGGGCTACCACCACTAGGTCTACCGATTGAAGGTTTATCATCACATTAGTTTCTAGACTCATCATGCAGGGCTACCACCATTAGGTCTACCGGTTCAGGACATAGCCTAGAATACTTCATCATTCATTTATGAAAGGGCTACCAACATTAGGTCTACCGATTCAAGACAAAGCCTTACAATACTTCATTATTCATTTATGAAAGGAATGCCCTTGGCCTATTGATTCATATTCATTAAGTCAAGACACATTCATTACACAAGAAGAGGATGTCTAAGCCTACTAATTCAAGGTACTTCAATCAAGATCACATTCATCAATACAAGAAAAGGATGCCTTAAGCCTACCAATTCAAGATACATCAATCCACATTACTTTCATTTATACTAGAAGAGGATTCCTAAGCCTACCAATTCAAGATGTAACATCACATTATAGAAATCCTTCATATTATATCATCATTATTCATGAGTGTTAATTGAGAATAAACTTTCAATCATAACACAAATACATTCTAAATATGATCATAACACTTTCATTGAGATCACATACATATACTTCACATCATGATCCTACATAGATTCTTCATGAAATTACCCTCCAAGGCTAAGAATCAATCTGTCACGACCCGAATCTACACCCCGTAAGAGACATGGTGTACTCGACTCCAAAGGGGTCTCATACAAGCTTCATAGCATTCTTGAAGATAAGAACATAGGAAAAAGAGAAGAATTAAAACTTTCTTTACAATCGAAGACATTTTTATTAAAAAGCAAGCAGAAGACTTTCTAGACTTTGTATACTATTTCTCAAACCATCTAATACTTTGAATACAACATTGGGACTCAGCCCATGCAAAAGGTTTAACATAAACTAAAAGACATAAAGGAACAAAGTGGGTTTTGTCCTCGAAACTATGAGGACTAACCAAGTCTTCACCTTCAAGCACCTTAGAAACCTATCCTTAAAGCATAGAACATCAATATCTCCAAGACCCTACACTTTGGTAAAAAGGGAGAAGAAATATGGGTTAGCACATAAAGTACTAAGTATGGAAGCCATGCAAAAATATGTTTAAAACGAACATTTATTTGAGAGTCATGCTTGTATGCCATTTTGGTAAAACTTCATGAACATTGATAAAAGAGGCATAATATAAGTCACTGCCAACATACAAGTCATATTTTCACATTAAAACATAATCCACATATGAACCTTTACCTTCACCTTAAGCCTTCACTTCAAATAACCCGCAAGCTATACCTTGTGCAATGTATGGGTAGCATCCCATACCACCACCCACACTAAGGTACCACCTTACGGCCACGTAAAGTGAACTTATTATTCATCCTTTGCACCATTACACAATAAAACATATAAGAGACACAAACATTACATAAGTCACAACATCACATTATGACCAACATCTAAGACAACTCTAAGTCATACTTGTGCAATGTGCAAGTAGCATCCCATACTACTATTCAGACTAAGTACTCCTCACCATAGACAAGGAACATTCATTTACGATGAGTCATGACAAGGAAGTAACTCATAGTACAATCCAAGTATAGCATGCATCATTTCATTTAAGCATAATTCACATTCTTCATTTAGAGGACTTTCATTCATTAGTCATGAAGACTTAGAGAACTCACTATGACCCTATCAAAGCCTACTCGTGCAATGCATGGATGGTATCCCATACTACCACCCACACTTCATAAAAGTCATCGAGAAACCATAATACACATCTCACATAATGGGAATAGGCATTAACCGACATAGACCATGAGAGCTAAATCATGGAATCTGATGTCATATAACCCCACATCGAAGAAACTTGTTCTACTTGCCTAGGGTAAAACTAGTAAGTATTCTATGTCGGCACTTAGTTATGGGATAAGAAAGATGTTCATTGGACTCTAACCTAACATTGGGAGAGCCACCATCTTAGCCATATCCACTCGGTGCTTAGCCTTTATTCCCATAGAATAGTTCATTAACATTACATTGTTGTACTTGAGAGGGCCACCAACTTTATGTCTACCGACCCAAGGTACATTACACAAGAAAGGGCCACTACCATTAGGTCTACCGATTTAAGGTATATTAAGGATAGCTCATCGACTTTCCAAGAACGGCCACCACATTTAGGTCTACCAATACAAGGTTCATCATTTCACACATGAAAGGGCCACCAACATTAGTTCTACCACTTCAAGGTTTATCATCACATTGGTTTCTAGACTCATCATGAAGGGCCACCACATTTAGGTCTACCGGTTCAAGACATAGCCTAAAATACCTCATTAGTCATTCATAGAAAGGCTACCAATAATAGGTCTACCAATTCTAGGTCATTCATTCATTCATTAATTCATGCACAAAAAGGCTACCAACATTAGGTCTACCAATTCATTTCATTAAGACATTTAAGTCAAGATATATTCATTATTCAAGAGGAGGATGCCTAAGCCTACCAATTCATGATACTTCATTCATGATCACATTCACCAATACAAGAAGAGGATGCCTTAGCCTACCAATTCAAGATACACATTCACTTTTACATTCATTCATATAAGAATAGGATGCACAAGCCTACCAATTCAAGATATACAACATTACATTATAGAACCCTTCACATTCCATCATCCACATTCATGAGTGTTAAGTGAGAATATTCTTTCAATCACAACACACTTAAATTCTATACAAGATCAAAATTCCATCATTGAAATCACATGCAAATCCTTCACATTATACATAGTAAGTAAACACCTCCAACTTTCAATTGGATCAATAGATCAAGCACAATTCTACTTCAACATGTAATTAGGTCATAACTTGCCTTCAAGGCCATGAATCCCAAATCATCAACACACCAACAATTTACCATAATTAAGGCATATATAATGATACAATTCAATGAACCAAAGCAATTTAGACAAAATTCCCTTCATAAACTTTCATAATCATCAAACCCACTTCATAAGGCACAACTTAGGAATTGAGAGAAATCAAGGGTTCATAGAGTATTTTTTATCATAAATCATCAATTAAACACCAATACAATCATAATTTGTCATTAGAAACCATTTGAAAACGTTTGATGGAAGAACCTATGAGATTGAGTAATACCCTAGATTTTTCATACTTTGAAATCACCTTTCATTTGGCTCCTTGAATGAAAATTTAAACAAGGATCAAGACTACCATACCTTGCTAGATGAATTCCACGAAAATCCACTCAATAAGTCTTCCTCTTCATGCCCTAAGTCTCCTTCTTTCTCTTGGTCTTCAATGGAGTTCTAGAGAGAAGATATTTAGAGAGGGATGGGTTTTGATTTGGAGGACTTGAAATAATCAGGTCTAATTATGTTTTAATACTCGTAAAATATCTTAATATACTTAAAATAATCGTACATACACTTAAAAATATTAATTAACAAATTACCAAAAGACCCTTAGCTTGGTCGAGTCTAAACCAGATTGCACATGCATGGTTCACGCCCTGGACCCACGGACCGTAAGTTTATTCACGGACCGTGAGTCTATTCACGGACAGTGTTTTTGGTCTGTGGTCTAGGGCTGCAGCATGGTTTGGAGGGGCTTGACCTACAGAGGTCATCCATGGGGCGTGGACCCTTTCCGTAGCTCACCAAATTTTGGCCAACTTTGGTTTTCTTTGGGGTCTTGGGGGTTAAGCTTAGGGTCCTCCTCAAGGACCCCTAGGTGGTCCATGGGGAGTCGTACCTGTCACGACCCAAGCCTAGGGCCTAGACGTGACATGGCGAATGAGGAACCCGAAGGAACCCCAAACAAGCCTCTCAAACTTGTCATCACACTTCATCGGTCGCGGAAGTACATTCAACATTAATTAACGGGAAATAGGGACTA
>JAJOOE010007096.1:0-51850 GCA_036250405.1 Solanum raphanifolium | reverse complement strand
ATATGTATTTATATGAATATATATAACATTAGAAACTCTTAAGTCTTTATGAAATTGAACCTTTAAATTTTTTCTCAAAACTCATTTTTACATCCTCAAAAACTCAGTTTAAAACTCAAGTGTTGGCTTTGAAAAACTTCTCATGATTTATAATTCAAAATAGGGTTCATGCTAAATTGTAGACATGAACAAATCAACTCAGGGATCTCAACGTATAACATATAGCAATTCAACTATTAGGAATAGAATATCAAAAAAAAAAGATCGAGAACTCAAAATCAACTCATCTCAAGAATACTCAAATCTAGTAGTAGAATCCTAGATTTCTCTTTTACTGATTTGAAAGTAGATGTAGGGCGTGAGGATGAACTAGTCCAACTCTATGATAGCCTTACATACATGAAAGAACAAGGTTCTTAAAAGAATCCTAAAATTTTTTGGATAAGAACTTGATTAGAAGCCTTGAAACCCTAGCTTGAAGGTAAGCAATCAAGAAAACCTTTCTTGAGATTATTGAATTAGTTTCTTGAAATCTATATGGCCAAGAATTATGATTTTCATTAGTGATTCATAATTGTATGGAGTAATTCGAGTTGGTAATAATGGAATTCTTGGAGAAAGACCTACCTTGAAAAAGAATCTTGAAAAATATGGAAAGAATCTTGAATGGAGTCTTCTACTTTGATTTTTCATTAGGTGTTTGCCCTAGGCTTGAGAGAGAGAACAGAATGATGGATTAAAAGATGAAAATATAATTGTTTGAGCCTTTTATTAGTCAAGAAATTTGAATAGGGTTTTCTTGGAGGTAAAAAGACAAAAAGACTTTTTTTAATATTTTCCCGTCGGTTAATTCGTCACTGCACTATATCAGGTTTCTAAAATGGTCATAAATTTTTACTCAGAAATTAGATTGATGCAAAATTGGTGGCGTTGGAAAGAGAATTCAAATACCTTTAATTTGATAGGTTATGGGCCACGTAACTCTTTATATTCTAAGAGATAAGGTAGTTTAAAGTTGACCCAAGTAGAATCTTACATCAAAACTTAATCGATAAGGAAACTTTCAACTCTACTTTGTGCTAGGGGATTCTAGTGATCTTAATTCATATCCAAAGCATTACCACACTAAAGAATTTACCTTTACACATATGGGTAATTTATGAATCACCCGATATGACCCTACAAGTAAATGAAGAATGGTTCGAGTCTTAACTTAGAAATTTTTGAGATGTTACAATATCTCACCCTTAGGATCATTCATCCTTGAATGACGGTTGGTCTGAGAATGGAAAGGGGTTACTCTTACTTTATTCAAGTCTAGCTCATAATCACAAAGTACTTAGCATAGGGTGATTATTCTGATCTAAATCACAAGATTCAGGTTCTATACCTCTTTAGAAAATCTCATCCCAAGAACACTACTCACTACCGCTACATTCAGCTAACCTTGAACTCATATCATGAAACACCTAATTTATCACGTATTGTCCACATGTTAACAACACCACATTCAAGCTTAGAACCTTACCCACTTTATAGACTCTTACTAACCCACTTTCTATGAATTTCTCATCCTCTCATCATCTCTACCAATTAAACTTTCATGCATTACCACCAGGAAGCTGACTTAGTACTCATTGTAAAACATTATCTCCTTCTTTCTCAGTATTCATAACCTTAGATGGAATAAAAACACCATCACTATCACAATAAGAAATGAAAATCCCCTCATCCATGATCACACAACTACTATCAACAACACCACTCTCTAAAACTAAAAAGGATTACTGAAAGAACTTTAGGGTGAAATATTATAAGCACGATTCAATCAAGATATCTGATATAAGAATATGCATGGCATAACCTTATGTTGCTACCCATTGAGAGTAAATTATGAATTTGTGAGACTGAGCGTACTATGAGACATGAGTGCTTATATGAATAAGTTCATATCATGAGGCTGATATCCATAACTTTATGGAGTAAGATTGTGATCAATGGGCTAAAGGTTGTCCCTTTATTTTGGAAACTAAACTTAGATGTGAATCTATCTGAAGTGTATGAGCATATGTCATGAACACAATTCTGAAATTAACACGTGGTATTCATGTTAATTTCAGCGTAAAATTCGTTCTAGAAATTTGAAGGTTTGATGTTCCTGAATTGTGTTCTTCAAATTGGCTTTCATTCTTGAGTTATAATGGGATTGATGAGTTCTTGAGGAAATCCTGTCGATTTTAGAGTCGTTTATGAGTAGATTCTTGTGTACATGTATTGGTTATCTGAATCTAAAGAAAAATTGAGAAAAAAATCAAATCTAGTCGAGTTAAGATTATAAAACGAGTTGAAAAATTCATCGGGTTGACCTAGAGAGAGGCTGGCGCGGTGCGCCCCAAATGCACCAGAGGGGCTGGAGTGGCGCGCTAGAAGTGCGCCAAAATGTGGTCTTCGAAATTCAGGGGCTGGCGCCCCGCGCCAGCAATGCGCCTCGATCGTTGCCCTTACCCGTTTTTCCATCGTTAAGCCCGTCTGAGTCCTTCTAAAGTGTAGAAACACTCCCTATTGATTCTAAATACTCTAAATGACTTCTAAACATCTAGAAATCATCCATAAACATGAATCATAACCTTGAGTCCATAAACTCAAATTCAAGGTAGACCTAAGAGTCAAGTCTTGAGAGTTCTTTCAGTCTTTTCAAAAAGTCTTTTACAATTGTTTTAAACTTGTTTTAAGACTTGAGTATTGAGTTGAGTAAGGGTAAGAGTGAAGTTCATTTTCTTTAAAATATTATATGGGGACTAAGTATTCTCAAAGAGTAAATGTTTTCACATTTAAGATGAGAGGAAACACCGATTTCCAAATGAGTTTTCATGAGCACTTCTGAGTACCATCTCTTTGATGAGATAGATTTTTGAGTAATAATTTCAAACCACTGAGAAAGTCATATTTTTAAATATATGAGCTAAGTATATTTTTTAGAGTAGTATTGAGCACCGATATGGGGATGAGTTCATACAACTTAAAGTTTTCATAAACCATGTAGCCAACGTGGGTAGAAAGGGTCATACTTTTTAGATGCTTCCTTATTGCTTTTAAGAATAGGTTGGTGGATCCACTAAGTTGAAGCTTTCTATATCCCGGCAAGTTATAGGACAGTTCTGGCAGCGTGGGCGAGATGATGTATCATCACATAGCTTATAGTGATGGTTGTCGGTTAGAGAATCTCCCAAACAGAGTTTATTTTTGTATTTTTATATACAACTGATATATTATTATATTTTCCAATATTTCAAGATGTTATCTACTTTTTAAAATGCTTTATATGAACTGCATCTTTATTGTTGTTTTATTTTTGCATTGAGTTGAGTATCCATGAGTTGAGTAAAGCTTAAGTAAGTGTTTATTTTAGATTCCAGTTCAAGTTTGTGTATTGTTTAGATTTCCCCTCACATGCTCGTACATTCAATGTACTAACGTCATTTGACCTGCATAACTTTATGATGCAGATACAGGTAGCCAGGATCAGCATACAGTGCTTGGTTGATCCAGTTAAGCATTTCAGAGTCATTTGGTGAGCTTTCTTGCTTTCCGTAGGATCACTTTAGTATTGCTTTGTAATTTTAGCTATTAAGATTATCAGGGGTCTTGTCCTGATATCCCTCATAGTATTAGAGGCTTTGTAGACAGATAGTTATAGTTCATTAGTCTTTTCATTTTCATTCCGTTTATGTTGAGACTTGAGTTGCCTTATTGGCCAGTTGAATGTTTCTTTCACAACATTCTAGTTTATTTCATGAATTTATATTTGTTGAGTAAAGTCTTATGTTGAGTAGTTAGTCAGGCCAAGGGTTCGCTTGGGGACAACAATGGTTCTCGAGTGCCAATCCCTCCCAGGGTGTAGGCTCGGGGTGTGACAAACTTGGTATCAGAGCACAGAGTCCAAGAGAACTAGGAAGTCTATGAAGTCGTGTCTGTAGAGTCCTAGTTCTTGGTGTGAAGCGCGACACATCAATAATTAGGAGTCTGCAACATTTAGGAACTATCTCACTTCTTTCAAACTCATTTTATGCGATAGAGTTTATTTCTATAAAAGTTTCTTCTAACTGGTGCTTGCGCATATCTTTCAAATCATGCCTCCACGAACAGCTATATGAGGTTGTCCTTCTAGGAGGAACATTGACGATCAAGGGGTGCCCAATGCACCAGAAGTGCAACCACAAGGAGAGGTCACTAATGCTGAATTTTGGGAAGCTATATGAATGTTAAGTCAAGTTGTGACAAACCAATTGAATCCTCCAAGCTTCACAGGATGTGGCTGATACATCTAGAATCTGCAAGTTCTTAAGGATGAATCCTCTAAGCTTCACTAGTTCAAGTGTCACTGAGGATCCGAAAAACTTTGTTGTAGAGCTTCAGAAGATTTTTGAGATTATTCATGTTGTTGATGTTGAGAGAGTGGAACTAGCCGCATACCAATTGAAAGGTGTCGCTAGAATCTGGTTTGATCAATTGAAGAAGAATAGAGCTGAAGGTGCACCAGTTGTGAATTGGGCTATGTTTGAGGAGGCTTTCTTGGGGCGCTTCTTTCCCAGGGAACTGAGAGAAGCAAAGGTACAAGAATTCCTTACTCTTAAGCAGGAATCTATGAGCATACACGAGTACAGCTTTAAGTTTACCCAACTTTCCCGTTATGCCCCGGAGATGGTTGCTGACATGAGGAGAAATATGAGTTTGTTCGTTGGTAGGTTGTCTCGTCTGTCAAGCAAAGAGGGAAAGGCAGCTATGCTGATAAGAGATGTGGACATAGCAAGACTGATGATCCATATGCAACAGGTTGAGGAGGATAAGCTGAGGGATAGAGAAGAGTTTAGAAACAAGAAGGCTAAGACATCAGGGAATGAGTCCGGACAGCAGAAAGGTAATGCGAACCGGTCATCTTTCCAACATAAGCAAAAGGGACCTGCTCCATTATCTGCTAGTGCACCCGCACCAAGGAACATATGTGAGTTCAATAATCAGAATTTTAGAGCTAGACCTGCACAGTCTCAAGGTAGAGTGGCACAATGAGGTAATTGGGCTCCTACATATGCTAAGTATGGTAGGAACAATCGAGGAACCTGTCGCGATGGCTCCAATGGTTTCTTCAAGTGTGGTCAAGAGGGTCACTTCATGAAAGAGTGCCCTAAGAGCAGGCAAAGCGGTGGGAATAGGGGCACTAGAGCTCAATCTTCTTCAGTTGCTCTACCAGAAAGAACTGCACCTAGAGGAGCTACTTCAGGGACTGGCGGAGGGGTAAACCGTCTATATGCTATCACTAGTCGCCAAGAGCTAAAGAATTCTCCAAATGTTGTCACTGGTATGATCAAAGTCTTTACTTTTGATGTTTATGCTTTGCTAGATCCAGGAGAGAGTCTATCTTTTGTGACTCCTTATATTGCTATAAATTTTAATATCTTTCCTGAGCAACTTCTTGAGCCCTTTAGTGTTTCTACACCTGTTGGTGAGTCTATTCTAGCTGAGAGAGTTTATCGCGATTGTACCATTTCCGTCAATCACAAGGACACCATGGCTGACTTAGTTGAGTTAGATATGGTAGATTTTGATGTCATTCTAGGTATGGACTGGCTTCATGATTGTTATGCCTCAGTCGATTGTATAACTCGAGTTGTTAAGTTCCAGTTTCCTAATGAGCCAGTTATTGAGTGGAGGAGTAGTTCAACAGTGCCGAAGGGTCATTTTATTTCATACCTTAAGGCGAGAAGGTTAGTTTCCAAGGTTTGTGTCTATCACTTAGTCCGAGTTAATGACTCTAGTGTTGAGACACCACCTCTTCAGTCAGTTCCAGTTGTTAGTGAGTTTCCAGAGCTCTTTCCAGATGATCTTCTCGGAGTCCCTCCTGAGAGAGAAATAGACTTCTATATGGATATTCTTCTTGATACTCATCCTATCTCTATTCCGCCATATAGAATGGCTCCAGCAAAGTTGAAAGAGTTAAAAATGGAGTTTGAAAGATCTCCTTGAGAAAGGTTTTATTTGACCAAGTGTCTCGACTTGGGGCGCTCTGTTTTTATTTGTGAGAAACAAAGATGGCTCTCTTAGAATGTGTATAGATTACCGTTAATTGAACAAGGTCACTGTCAAAAATAAGTATCCTCTTCAAAGATTGATGATTTTTTCAATCAACTTCAGGGTGCCACTTGTTTTTCTAAGATAAACCTCAGATCAGGCTACCATCAGTTGAGAGTAAGAGAAATTAATAGCCCTAAGATAGCATTCAGGACCCGATGTGGTCATTATGAGTTCCTAGTTATGTTCTTTGGTTTGACCAATGCTCTTGCAGCATTCATGGACCTTATGAACAGAGTATTCAAGCCTTATCGAGATATGTTTTTTATCGTATTCATTGATGACATTCTAATCTATTCGAGGAATGCGGAAGATCATGCTAGTCATCTAATAATAGTCCTTCAAACTATCAAGGATAAGGAGCTATATGCTAACTTTTTTAAGGGTGAATTTTGGCTTGAGTCTGTGGCATTCTTAGGCCATATTGTTTTAAGTGATTCGAGTTGATACTCAAAAGATAGAGGCAATGCATAACTGACCTAGACCCACATCTCCAACAGACATTAAGCGTTTCTTAGGATTTGTTGGCTATTATAGAAGGTTCGTCGAGAGGTTCTCATCTATTTCATCTCATTTGACTAAGTTGACTCTGAAAACAGTTAAGTTTCAATGGTCTGAAGCTTGTGAGAAAATCTTTTAGGAATTGAAAAAGCGGTTGACTACTGCCCCAGTATTGACCTTACCAGAGGGTACGCAAGGTTTTATGGTATATTGTGATGCGTCCAGAGTCAGTTTGGGTTGTGTGTTAATGCATAATGGCAAGGTTATCGCTTATGCCTCTAGACAGCTTAAGATTCACGAGAAGAATTACCTAACCCATGATCTAGAATTGGTTGATGTAGTATTCGCTTTGAAAATATGGTGTCACTATCTTTATGGTGTCCATGTAGATGTGTTCATGGATCATAATAGCCTTCAGTATGTGTTTACTCAGAAAGAGCTTAATCTCATATAAAGGAGGTGGTTAGAATTACTCAAGGATTATGATATGAGCATTCTCTATCACCCGGGTAAGGCTAATGTTGTTGTTGATCCTTTGATCAGATTGTGTATAGGTAGTACTGCCCATGTTGAGGAAGACAAAAAAGAGTTAGCTAAATATGCGCACAGACTTGCACGATTAGGAGTTCGACTATTGGATTCCAATGAAGGAGGAGTAATGGTGATGAATGGGGTTGAATCATCATTAGTGTCTGAAGTGAAAGAGAAACAAGACCAAGATCCTATTTTGCTTGAGTTAAAGGCAAATGTTCATAAGCAAAAAGTGATGGCTTTTAGACAAGGGGGAGATGGTGTATTGAGGTATCAAGGTAGATTGTGTGTGCCAAGGGTGGATGAACTTTAAGAGAGGATCATGGAGGAAGCTCACAGCTCAAGATATTCTATCCATCCGGGTTCCACAAAGATGTATTGTGACTTGAGAGAAGTCAATTGGTGGAGTAGTATGAAAAAGGGTATTGCAAAGTTCGTTGCTAAGTGCCCGAATTGTCAACAAGTTAAGGTAGAGCACCAGAGGCCCGATGGTATGGCTCAGAATATAGAGATTCTGGAATGGAAGTGGGAGATGATCAATATGGATTTTATTATTGGTTTTCGGGGTCTCGCAGGCACCATGATTCCATTTGGGTGAATGTAGATCGAATGACTAAATCAGCCCACTTTTTGCTGGTAAAGATTACCCATTCGGCAAAGGATTATGCCAAGTTATATTTTCAAGATGTAGTTAGACTTCATGGAGTTCCAGTATCGATTATTTCAGATAGAGATGCACAATTTACTGCATAATTATGGAAGTCTTTCCAGAAAGGTTTGGGTTCGAAAGTGAATTTGAGTACTGCTTTTCATCCTCAAACTGATGGTCAAGCAGAGCGCACCATTCACACTTTAGAAGATAAGTTGAGGTCTTGTGTGATCGATTTCAAGGGTAATTGAGATGATCACCTACCTCTCATTGAGTTTTTTTATAACAGTAGTTACCACTCTAGCATCCAAATGGATCCGTATGAGGCTCTTTATGAGAGAAGATGCAGATCTCTTATTGGATGGTTTGAGGTTGGTGGACCAGACTTAGTTCACCAAGCTATGGAGAAAGTGAAGGTTATTCAAGAGAGATTGAAAATAGCGTAGAGTCGCCAGAAATCCTATACAGATGTTAAGAGAAGAGACTTAGAGTTTGAAGTAGATGATTGGGTTTATTTGAAGGTTTCACCCATGAAGCGTGTTATGAGATTTGGCAAGAAAGAGAAGTTTAGTCCCCGGTATATTGGCCCTTACAGAATATCCAAGAGGATCGGTAACGTGGCTTATGAGTTGGAGCTACCGCAAGAGTTAGTTGCGGTCCATCCGGTATTCCACATTTCAATGTTGAAGAAGTGTATGGGTGATCATTAACTTATCATACCTACTGAAGATATTGGTATTAAGGATAGCTTATCTTATGAGGAGATTCCTGTTCATATTCTAGATCGCCAGATTCGCAAGTTGAGGACAAAAGGAAGTAGCATTAGTCAAGGTTCTGTGGAGAAATCAGTTTGTTGAGGAAGCTACTTGAGAAGCTGAGGAGGACATGAAGAAGAGATACCCACATCTCTTTGAGTCCGGAGAGATTCATAATTAAGGTAATAATCCTTTCTTGACATTTATTTTAAGTTGACATGTTGTGTTATATATTGCTTGTTGGGTATTTGAGCTGAATGTTAAATGTTACACCCTTAGCCTACTTAGAATAATCTCATTCGAGGACGAATGATCCCAAGGGGGAAATATTATAACATCCCGTCTTAGAAAGTACTAGAATTAGAAAGAATAATTTTTAGAAAGAGTAAATTTGGAAATTTTGGCAAGTTATGCTAAGTATAAGTTTTGGGTCAACTTCAAACGACCATTACTTTTAGTACATGATGAGTTAGGTGGGCTATAAGTTATCAAATGAAAGGTCTTGGAATCCTCTTTCCAACACCACTGAGTTTGCTAATTGTTGAGCTCGTATCAGGGAGATATTCCCATTTGAAGTTGAACTGTCCGATTAAGGAAAGTTACCCGAATTTAAGAAGGGTATTTTGGTCTTTTCCTTACCGAATTATGTTATTTCGTTTTTAGTAATTAATTAGGGGTCTAAACTGATTTGGTTCGGTTTATGCAATCCAAATTAATGCTTAGGGTTTGAGAATAGTTCAAGAAGAGGAGAAGAGGAGAAAAATCAAGGCGTTCTTGGAGATTTCTTGCGGAATCGAAGGTCGTTTCGCCAAGGGTTGATCCCTAAAGAGGTATGTGAGTTCACATAGCATTGGTTCATTCACCCACATGCCAATCATGTTAATTTCAGCGTATAAATTGTTCTAGAAAGTTGAAGGTTTGATGTTCTTGAATTGTGTTCTTGATATTGGCTTTCGTTCTTGAGTTAGAATGGGATTGATGAGTTCTTGAGGAAATTGTGTCGATTTTAGAGTCGTTTATGGGTAGATTATTTTATACATATATTGGTTATCTAAATCTAAAGAGAAATTGAGAAAAAGAATCAAATCTAGTCGAGTTAAGATCATAAAACGAGTTGAAAAAATCATCGGGTTAACCTGGGAAGAGGCTGGCGCAACGCACCCAAGATGCGCCAGAGGGGCTGGGGGGCACACCAGAAGTGTGCCAAAATGTGGTCACTGAACTTCAGGGGCTGGTGCCTCGAACCAGCAGTGCGCCCGAGTTGTCTGGCCCTACCCTTTTTCCGTCGTTTAGCACGTCAGAGTCCTTCTAAAGTGTACAAACACTCCTCATTGATTCTTACTACTCTAAATGACTTCTAAACATCTAGAAATCATCCATAAATATGGATCATAACCTTGAATCCATAAACTCAAATTCAAGGTAGAGCTAAGAGTCAAGTCTTGAGAGTTCTTCGAGTCTTTTCAAAAAGTCTTTCATAATTGTTTTAAACTTGTTTTTAAGACTTGAGCATTGAGTTGAGTAAGAGTAAGAGTGAAGTTCATTTCATTTAAAATGTTATATAGAGACTAAGTATTCCCAAAGAGTAAATGTTTGGCACATTAAAGATGAGAGGAAACACCGATTTCCAAATGAGTTTTCATGAGCAGTTCTGAGCACCATCTCTTTAAAGAAATAGATTTTTGATTAATAATCTCAAACCACCGAGAAAATCATGTTTGTAAACATATGAGCTGAGTATATTTTTTGGAGTAGTATTGAGCACCGATATGGGGACGAGTTCACACAACTAAAAGTCTTCATAAACCATGTAGCCAACGTGGCTAGAAAGGGTCTTACTTTTTAGATGATTCCTTATTTATTTTAAGCATAGCTTAGTGGATCCGCTTAGTTGAGGCGTTCTATATCTCTACAAGTTATAGGATATTTCTGGCAGCGTGGGTATAACACCTCGGAAATTAGTAGGTTAAACCAGAGCCTAAACGTGAGGGTTAACGTCAAGAATGAAGGGCAAAGGCCAAAGGAATTGGGTGAGGGCCATGACAAGGGGGCCAAGGCTGCCAAAACATGCCTAGCCACTGCCCACCATGACTACGAACGTCTTCACGAACCGTGGTGTCCACCACAAGTCGTGGTGCCACCCATGGTAGGTGAGGCAGTAGGCTCAAGAAACTGCCCAAGGAAGGCTCCCCTTCACGAGCTACTTCACGACTCGTGGTGAAGACCACGGACCGTGGAAAGGCTCATGGGAGGCTTGTCAAGTTGGGGAGGCTACTGGTCAAGGTACCACGGGCACCACCACGAGTCGTGGTGCCTTGTTACAGTGTCTGGGAGGGGCTGCCTAGTTAGGGTTTTTTGGTAAATTACTAATTAGGTAATTATTAAATGGGGTCAATTTATATTGTTTAAATAACCCTATATAAGCCCTTTTAAGTCATTAACCAACCCATTTACTCCATTAATTTCCGAAACCCAAAAAAATCAAACCCAAAAGGGCTCATCTTCTCCAAAATTTCTCTCTAGAAAGTTCCAGGGAAGAAGAAGAAGAAGAAGGTAAAGTTAAGGTAGAGGAATCAACCTTTTCTCCTCAAATTTCGTGGTAAATCTTCAATAAGGTATGGTAGCTCTTCATATATGGGTAGCTTTCACCCATAGATCCCTTCCAAAACCCCCAATTTCAAAACTAAAAAACCCAAAAGTTAGGATTTGACTTCAATCTCATGGATTCCTTTAAAATTCATTTTCAATGAGTGAATTATGTTTTTTTTATGGATATATTGATGATTTTATATGATTTTAAGTTGATTTCCTCAAGAATCCATGAATTACCCTATTTTCCCAAATTGGATCTTAAAGTGTGGGTATTGATTGATACAAGTTGAATGTTATAGAATTTATGAATGATATGAATTGATTACTTGAATCATGTTACTATCCATGCCTAATGTAGTAATTCTAGGTGTGTTGATTGAATGTGATCTATGGTCCTTGAAGGGCAATTTATGAGAATTATGTATGACCTTGATGTTTATGCACATGCTTTATGAATACCTTGAGAATGAAGTTTCTATGATTATGATAACGATGATGTGTTGATTCAAAGACTGTTCTCAATTATACACTTATGAATGATGATGGCATGTTGTGAAAGGATTTCCTCACCTAAATGAATCGGTAGGCTAAGGGCGTCCCTTTCATTTGTGATTAAAAGTTATCTTGATTGATATACCTTGAATCGGTAGGCTAAGGGAATCATTTTCATGAGTAATTAAAGAACTATCTTGATTTAATGAACCTTAAATCGGTAGGCCAATGGCATCCCTTTCATGAGTGACTAATGAAGTATTCTAAGGCTTTGTCTTGAATCGGTAGACCAATGGTATCCCTTTCATGAAGAGTCAATGAACTATTATAATGATGAACCTTGAATCGGTAGACCAATGGTACCCATTTCATGAGGATTCAATGTGTTATTCTAATGATGTACCTTGAATAGGTAGGCCAATGACATCCTTTTCATGTGTAATGATGTTAAAAGAGAATTAACTACTCCATGGGAATTTAATACTTAGCACTGTGTCACGACCCAAGCCTACACCCCGGACATGGCACAGCGTACAAGACTCTAGAAAGCCTCATACAAGCCTCATAGCATTCATAACATAAAACATATGATAAATGGTACGGAATTTAAAAATTTTAATTAATACAATCGAAAATATTTATTTAAAAACAGTGGAAGTCTAGACATAGTCTCACATGGCCATCTACTACAATCGAAGTCTCAAAATAGGGTCACAACCCTTACAATAGGAAATCTGAAAGACTAATACTATAAAAGGAATGAAACAAAAACATAACACTAGTCCTCGGATCCATGAGGACCTACCACAACCTTTGGAGAGAACCAATCCAAGCTTTGAACTAGAAGGAATCACCTCAAATACCGAAACCTACACTTTGTAGGAAAATAGAAGAAATATGGGTTAGCACACAAAAATGTACTAAGTATGATAGCCATGCAAAAATAATGCTTAAAAAGGATATTTTGGTTGAAAACCATGATTTATGTCAAGTTTGAGAGTCATCATACATCTTTAGTATAAACATACAAGACATAAGCATATTCATCATGTAAGTCATTTGAACAATAGAGGCATCATTAGAAGTAACCCTAAGTTATACTTGTGCAATGTATGAATGGCATCCCATAATACCATTCATACTAAGTACCATTTTGAGGTCATCATAACATACTTACCATTCTTCATTCTCCTCTTTAGTCAATAATCATAGACAAGGAACATTCATATTCAATAAGGCATGACAAGGAAAGCAACTCATATTAACATTTCCAAGTTAAGAATTCATCATTACATTAAGCCTTTAAGGCAACATTCTCATTAGCTTCATTAAGAGCACATTCATTCATTAGACATTAGGACATTAGAGAAACACACCATAGCCCTCTCAAAGCCTACTCATGCAATGCATGGATGGCATCACATACTACCACCCACACTTCATAGAACCTATTGAGTAACCATAGCACATAACTCACATGATGGGAATAAAAAATTAACCGACATAGACCATGTGACCAAACCATGGAATCCAGTGTCTATCCCACACCGTAAAGGGTTGGTCTACTTGCCTAAGGTAGGACCGGTAACATTTTATCTTAAGTGTATCCACTAGCTAATAACCTATGTGGGCACATAGTTATGGGATAAGAAAGATATTCATTGAAACTCGACCTAACATGGGGAGAGCTTCCATCTTACCATATCCACTCGGTGCTAAGCTTACATTCTCATAGATTAGTTCATTTTCATTAACATTATTATACTTGAGAGGGCTACCACTATTAGGTCTACCGACCCAAGGTACATTATTACATATGAATGGGCCACCACCATTAGGTTTACCGATTCAAGGTACATTATTAGGATAGCTCATTGAATCCTCAAGAAAGGGCCGCCACCATTAGGTCTACCAATTCAAGGTTCATCATTACATTAGTTCCTAGACTCATCATGAAGGGATACTACCATTAGGTCTACCGGTTCAAGAAAAGCCTTAGAATACTTCATTAATCATTTATGAAATTAGGTCTACCGATTCAATGTTCATTGAGTCAAGATACATTAATTTCACAAGAAGAGGAAGCCCTAAGCCTACCAATTCAAGGTACATCAATCAAGATCACTTTCAATTACACAAGAAGAGGATTCGCTAGGCCTACCAATTCAAGATGTATCATTACATTGAAGAAACCTTTCCCAATATATCATCATCATTCACAAGTGTATAATTGAGAATAAACTTTCAATAACAACACAATTGCATTGTAGTCACGATCAATTCATGCATAATAATGTATAAGGGTCTAGGAGAGAATAACCTTTCCAATCAATACCTCATTTACACCATAGTCATAGAATCTTCATTCTCAACAAAATTCTTGAAGCACATGCATAATTCTTACATTCATGTACAAATTCCCATAATTTACTCATCAAAAATCATGAATTACATTCAACCCAACATCTATAATTTCTATATTAGATATGGGTAATAAAACAATTTAATCAATTCAGTTAATTCATACAAGACCGATTTACATGCTTCTAAAATCAATTAATTCAATGAAGATCACAATTACCAATAGAGGGGATCCATGGGTTCTTTGGGAAATTTAACCAAAATTCAACCATAAATCATCAATTCAATCATAACCCAACATAATTAAACCATTGAAATCATTTTTAAAGAGAACCCATGAATTTCAAATAAAACCCTTGAAATTGGGGAAAATTGGAAGTTTTGAAATCAAGTTTTGAAGGGGCTCTTTGGGTGGAATCTACCCAAAGATAAAAACTATCATACCTTGATGATGAATCCTTGAAGAATTTTATGAAAAACCCTTGATTTCTTGCAGCCCAAGCTTCAATTTTACTCTTCTTCTTCTTGGGTTTTTAGGGAGAGAAATATTGTGAGGAAGATAAACTTTTGATTTTGATTTGGGTCCTTGTGAAAGTGATTTAGTTTGGGTGTTTAATGACTTAAAATACCTTATATATTTATTTTAAAATAATATAAAATATACCCATTTGAAAATAGGACTTAAAAAATAATATTTACAAAATTGCCCCTTGCCCACATGGACTTGCCAAAAAACTAAGGCAAAGTCCAAGGGAGCTTCCACGGGTAGTGGACTGCTCCACCTTCCATGGTCCCTCACATTGACTATGCCCTTGGCTTTTAAAGCTAAGGCATTTGTCCATGAGGGCTCCACACGGGCAGTGAGCTTGACCACTTGTCGTGGACCCTTGCGTGGAGTGTGTTGCCTATCTCCGATGTGACTAAGGCAAGCTTCACGAGGCTATCCACGGGCAGTGAAGTACTTCACGCCTCATGGATCCTCGCCTGAACTGGCTTCCTTGCATCAAAATGGCTTAAGGCAAAGTTCACGGAAGCTTCTAAGGGCAGTGAAGGCCTTTCACGCCTTGAAGCCTTCCTTGAATAATGTCTCTTGCCTATACGGCTAAGGTATTGGTTCAAGGGTACTTCTAAGGGCAGTAAAGGCTTTTACCTTCCTTGGACCCTCACTTGAAAATATACTTAGTCAAATTTTTGGGCTATTTTACAACTCCAAATTATGCATAAAATTTTAAGACTCAAACGTTAGGCTCTAGTTTCACCTATTAATTTTTTGGGTGTTACATTATCTCTCCCGTGAGAACATTCGTCCTTGAATAACAATCTAGACACCTTACGGAATTTAAAGACTCAAGACTAGCAGCCCAAGAAGCATGAAACATCAAAATAATACACCACATAAAGGAGGAAACTTCAACTCCATCTCAACACAATTAAGGCAACGAAAGTAAGTAGGAACTACATCTATCAACCCAATATGCATGAAACTTCAACATTTCTCATTTCATTGGAGGAATTACCTTCTCCAACTCAAAGCATGCTCCTCATAACATCATAAAGCAAATTATGATATTACTCTCAAAAGCATATTTAAGCATGTTCAACAATTCAACTCATGAAGCATATATGCAACTCATGCTAAATGCACATCAACATGAGGAATAAAAATCATGAAAACTCATTTTCCATTAAACATGAATTCATCAAGAACATGCATAACATAAGGAGACCATGGAAACACATAATCACACATGACTCCAAAACATGAAACAAGCCATAAGGAACTCTTTGTCTCAAGCTTGAATAGGAATAGAAGAAAGATATAAGGATATCGAAACTCTCAACAACCTTGCCTTCCAAGCATACCATCTCCCCCTTGGGAGTAAACCCATACTAAGGTTAACAGCAAAATAGCACAAAATAGCATAGGGACCTTAATAATACATTTACAACTTTAAGAAACTATCAACATACCGGTGCCTTCATCCGGAAGGGCTCCTTTGTCCTCTCTAGCCCTAAGAGCGTAGAAATGACTATTCTTTGTAGCATAAGGATCCAGGACACTAGGAGAAGCTTGTTTGGCCTCCCTTCCTTTGGCCGTGAGAGTAGGGAAATCTTTCACTTGATAGTCACTCTTTCCATAACCATAACACCCATTTGTACCGGCTAGGCACTTACCATGATGCTTCTTTCCACAGTTGTGGAAAGTAGGTTTAGGAAATGGAGGTCCACTACCTTTCTCTTGGTTAACCCTAGGAGTGCTTGAAGAATCTTGGTTAGAAGCTCTCTTTTTGAACCTTGGTTGACCTTGCTCATCGGACCTAGCTCTCTTCATCTCCCTATTCTATTTCTTAAGTTTGGACTCCACAATTTGTTGATCACAGACCATAAGCCTAGAGATATTCATGTCATCATGGAGTATTTTCGTATGTCATTCTTCCTCAACTAGGTCGGACACACCCGTCACATATCTATTAATCTCATCTCTCGGGTTTGACACCAAAGATGGAGCATACTTAGACAATAGGATAAATTTCAAAGAATACTCTTGAACATTCATGTTACCTTGCCTGAGGTTGATAAATTCTTCCATCTTAAATTCTCTCTTCTCACGGGGAAAGAACCTATCAAGGAATGCTTTCTTAAGCACTTTACATTCTATGGGACCTACTTCTACCGGCCTATTGCTCTTCCATTGAGTAAACCAAACTTGGGAAACATACTTCAATTAGTAGGCGACTAGTTTCACTTTCTCTATAAAAGTCACCCCCATAGCATTAACTACCTTATACACCTCATCCACAAACTCTTGGGGATCCTCTCCCACCTTGGAACCAAGAAACACCGGAGGATTCATCCTCACAAAATCCCTCAACCTAGAAGCCATAGTGCTCACATTAGGTTCACATGCGTCTTAACATCCCTGTTATCTTGGGCCGTCATAGCTTGGGCTTGAGTAGTTACCGCTTGAGCCATCATTAAAAGAGCCGACCTAACTTCCTCATTGGACATGGACGGAGGATCAATAGGAACTTGGTTGCCTTGAGGAATTTGAGGACCTTCAGGACCTTGGGGAGGAACTCCCTCATTCACAATCTCCTCTTCCATCCTACTTGTGTTCGCCCTTCTTGTAGTCATATCCTATAAACACAAGAGAAGGGTTAGGAAAAGGACTTCATAAAGTTAAAACTCTAAGGCACGACTTAAAGAGTAATGAAAGAAATGTAGTTTCCTAACGTCTTATAGCCTCTCATTCTAAATGTGGCGCATTTCACACTCATGAACAAGACTATACTAGGCGTGGCTTGTGAGACATCAATCCCAAAAACCATCATAATATCTTGTGCTCTGATACAATGTTTGTCACGACATGAGCCTACACCCCAAATGTGGCACGACGTACAAACCTCCGGAGAGCCTCATACAAGCCTCATAGCATTCATAACATTAGACATATGAAAAATGTTACGAAATTTAAAACTTTTAATCCATACAATCGAAAATCTTTATTTAAAACAGCGGAAGTCTAGACATAGTCTCACATGGCCATCTACTACAATCGAAGTGTCAAAATAGGGTCACAGCCCTTACAATAGGAAATCTGAAAGTCTAATACAATAAAAGGAATAAAAGAAAAACATAACACTTGTCCTCGGATCCATGAGGACTTACAACAAGCTTTGGAGAGAATCAATCCAAGCTTTGAACTATAAGGAATCACCTCAAATACCGGAACCTACACATTGTAGGAAAATAGAAGAAATATTGGTTAGCACACAAAAATGTACTAAGTACGATAGCCATGCAAAAATCATGCTTAAAAAGGACATTTTAGTTGAAACCCATGCTTTATGTCAACTTTGAGAGTCATCATGCATCTTTAGTATAAACATACATAAGCATATTCATCATATAAGTCATTTGAACAATAGAGGCATCATTAGAAGTAACCCTAAGTTATACTTGTGCAATGTATGAATGACATCCCATAATACCATTCATACTAAGTACCACTTTGAGGTCACCATAACATACTTACCATTCTTCATTTTCCTCTTTAGTCAATAATCATAGACAAGGAACATTCATATTCAATAAGGCATGACAAGGAAAGCAACTCATATTAACATTTCCAAGTTGAGCATTCATCATTACATTAAGCCTTTAAGTCAACATTCTCATTAGCTTCATTAAGAGCACATTCATTCATTAGACATTAGAGTAACAAACCATAGCCCTCTCAAAGCCTACTCGTGCAATGCATGAATGGCATCCCATACTACCACCCACACTTCGTAGAACCTCTTGAATAACCATAGAACATAACTCACATGATGGGAATAGATATTAACCGACATAGACCATGTGAGCAAACCATGGAATCCGGTGTTTATCCCACAACGTAAAGGGTTGGTCTACTTGCCTAAGGTAGGACCGGTAACATTTTAGATTAAGTGGATCCACTAGCTAATAACTTACATGGGCACATAGTAATGGGATAAGAAAGATGTTTATTGAAACCTGACTTAACGTAGGGAAAGCTTCCATCTTACTATAACCACTCGGTGCTAAGCTTACATTCCCATAGAGTAGTTCATTTTCATTAAAATTATTATACTTGATAGGGCTACCACCATTAGGTCTAACGACCCAAGGAACATTATTACACATGAAAGGGTCACCACCATTAGGTCTACCTATTCAAGGTACATTATTAGGATAGCCCATTGAATCCTCAAGAAAGGGCCACCACAATTAGGTCAACCGATTCAAGGTTCATCATTAACACATGAAAGGGACACCACCATTAGGTCTACCGATTCAAGGTTCATCATTACATTAGTTCCTAGACTAATCATGAAGGGCTACCACCATTAGGTCTACCGGTTTAATACAAAGCCTTGGAATACTTTATTAATCATTTATGAAAGGGCTGCCACCATTAAGTCTACCGATTCAATGTTCATTAAATCAAGGTACATTAATTTCACAATAAGAGGATGCCCTAAGCTAACCAATTCAAGGTACATCAATCAAGATCACTTTCAATTACACAAGAATAGGATGCCCTAAGCCTACCAATTCAAGATGTACCATTACATTGAAGAAACCTTTCCCAATATATCATCATCATTCATAAGTGTATAATTGAGAATAACCTTTCAATAATTACACAATTGCATTGTAGTCATGATCAATTCATGCATAATAATGTATAAGGGTGTACGGGAGAATATCCTTTCTAATCAATACCACAATTACACCATAGTCATAGAATCTTCATTCTCAACAAAAATGTTGAATTACATGCATAATTCTTACATTCATGTATAAATTCCCATAATTTACGCATAAAAAATCATGTATTACATTCAACCCAACATCTATAATTTCTACATTAGATATGGGTAATAACACAATTTAATCAATTCAATTAATTCATACAAGACCCATTTACATGCTTCTAAAATCAATTAATTCAATTAAGATCAAAATTTAGCAATAGAGGGGATCCATGAGTTCTTGGAGGAATTTCACCAAAATTCAACCATAAATCATCAATTCAATCATAACCCAACATAATTAAACCATTTAAATCATTTTTAAAGAGAACCCATGAATTTCGAATAAAACACTTGAAATTGGGGAAAATTGAATATTTTGGAATCAAGTTATGAAGGGGCACTTTGTGTGGAATCTACCCAAAGATAAAAACTATCGTACCTTGATGATGAATCCTTGAAGAATTTTATGAAAAACCCCTTGATTTCTTGAAGCCCAAGCCTCAACTTTACTCTTCTTCTTCTTGGGTTTTTAAGGAGAGAAAGATTGTGAGGAAGATGAACTTTTGATTTTGATTTGGGTCCTTGTGAAAGTGTTTAGTTTGGGTGTTTAATGACTCAAAATACCATATATATTTATTTAAAAATAATATAAAATATACCCATTTAAAAATAGGACTTAAAATAATATTTACAAAATTACCCCTTGCCCACATGGACCTGCCGAAAAACTAAGGCAAAGTCCAAGGGATCTTCCATGGGCAGTGGACTACTCCACCTTCCGTGGTCCCTCACGTGGACTATGCACTTGGCTTTTAAAGCTAAGGTATTTGTCCACGAGGGCTCCACACAGGCTGTGAGATTGTCCTTTTGTCGTGGACCCTTGTGTGGAGTGTGCTCCCTATCTCCTATGTGACTAAGGCAAGCTTCACGAGGCTCTCCACGGGCAATGAAATACTTCACACCTTGTGGATCCTCGTGTGAACTGACTTCCTTGCCTAAAAATGGCTAAGGCAAAGTTCATGGGAGCTTCTAAGGGCAGTGAAGGCCTTTCAGGTGCCTTGAAACCTTCCTTGAACAATGCCTCTTGCCTATACGGCTAAGGCATTCGTTCAAGGGTGCTTCTATGGGCAGTGAAGGCTTTCACCTTCCTTGAATCCGAACTTGAAAATATACATAGTCAAATTTTTGGGATATTTTACAACTCCAAATTATGCATAAAATTTAAAGACTCAAACATTAGGCTCTAGTTTCACCTATTAATTTTTCGAGTGTTACACACCGAGTGGATATTGTGAGGTGGAATCTCTCCCTATGTATGGCCAGGTTCCTAGTAACAACCTCTTTATCATATAACTATGTTCCCACATAGGTTATTAGCTAGTGGGTTAAAGGTTATTCCCTCTATGAACAAGAATATGATTTATGTACTATGGTTACTCAAGAAGCTCTATAAAGTGTGGGTGGGAGTATGGGACTTCATCCATGCATTGCATGAGTAGACTTTGAAAGTAGTTATGGTGTGTTCCTTAATGATATAATGATTTATGAAATGAACATGCTTATGATGATGCTACTAAGTATGTTGATCTGAAGGCCAAACGTAATACATAATGCTTAACTTGGATTGTTTCTATATGTTGTTTTCCTTTATATGACTTAGTAAATGTGAAGATTTCCTTGTCTATGAGTATTAACTAAAGATGAGATCAAAGATTGGTAAGTATGATTATGGTGACCTAAAAGTGGTACTTAGTATAGATGGGATTATGGGATCTTTATCTATACATTGCACAAAGATAACTTAGTGTTACTTATGAGATGGTTTTATTATGCTATGATGATCTATATGTTGAATATGCTTATGTTTTATGCTTTTACTCTAATGTTCATGATGATTCTCAAACTTGGCATATAGCATGGTTTTCAACTAAAATGTCCTTTTTAGCATGTTTTTATGGTTTTTTATGCATGGCTATCATACTTAGTGCATTCTTGTACTAACCCATATTTTCTACATTTTTCACAAAGTGTAGGTTCCGGTTCTTAAGGTGATCTTCTATTGGTTCAAGCTTGGATCGACTATTCTCCTAGCTTGTGGTGAGTCCTCAAGATTCGAGGACGTATGAGTCATTAGTAGTTTCTTTCTAGTCATTTTATTTTCAGATTATGTTGAAAGGGCTATGAGCCCATTTTTTATTCAAAGATTGTATTAGATGGATATTTGAGACAAGTTAGACTTCCGCTTGCTTTTCTAAGAGAATTCGATTATATGGATAAAAGTTTTAAATTCCACATCATTTCTTTGTCATGATATGCTAAGGGTCTTGTATGAGACCTTTCGGGGTTGAGTACACCTTGTCACATCTAGGGGGTACTCCTGGGTTGCGACAAACTTGATAATCAGAGTACAAGGTTTAGAATGATTCTAGGATGATGTCTCATAAGCCACGTCTAGTAGAGTCTTGTTCATAGTGTGAAGCGCGCCACATTTATGAATGACAGGCTATAAGATGTTAGGAAGCTACACTTCTTTCATTACTTTTAAGTCATGCCATAGAGTTTAACTCTATAAAGTCCCTCTCCTAATCCGGCTTTTGTCTCTTCAGGAAATTAATATATGAAAGGCTAACGCAAGGAGAATGGAGGGTTACAATGTCAATGAAGAAGATCCTCAAGTGAACCAAGCTCCTCAAGCTAATCAAGCTCCGATTAATCCTCCGACTATGTCGGATGTGGAATTTAGGTCGGCTCTTCTAATGTTAGCCAAGTTATGACGGCCCAAGCCAATAGAGATGTTGAGATTCATGTGAACCCTAATGTGAATTCAACGGCTTCTAGATTGAGGGATTCTGTTAGAATGAGCCCTCCCGAGTTTCTTGGTTCCAAAGTGGGAGAGGATCCTCAAGACTTTATGGATGGGGTCTATAAAATACTTGATGCCATGGGGGTGACTTCGGTAGAAAAACCGGAACTAGTCGCTTACCGATTGAAAGATGTTTCTCAAGTTTGGTATGCTCAATAGAAGAAAAATAGGCTGGTAGGAGTGGGTCCCATAGATTGGGAGGTGTTTAAGAAAGCATTTATTGATAGGTTCTTTCCCCGAAAGTTGAGGGAAGCTAAGGTGGAAGAATTCATTAACCTTAGGAAAGGTAGCATGAGTGTTCAAGAATATGCCTTGAAATTTACCTAACCATCTAAGTATGCTCCATCTATGGTGGAGGATGCGAGGGATGAGATGAGTAGGTTTTTGACGGGTGTGTCCGACTTAGTTGGAGAAGAATGTCGTACGAAAAAACTCCATGATAACATGAATATCTCTAGACTCAAGGTGTATGCCCAACAAATGGAGGAGTCAAAACTCAAGAAAAAGATTAGAGTGGTAAAAAGAGCTAGAACAGGTGATGGGAATTTCTCTAATGATAAGTCCGGTGGGCAAGGTAAACCTAAGTTTAAACAAAGGTATTTCGATCAAGATCCTTCCAATACCCCTAGGTTTAACCAAGAGAAAGGTAGTGGGTCTCCATTGCCTAAGCCTACTTGCACCAAATGTGGGAAGAAGCACCATGGGAAGTGCCTAGTCGATACGAACGGTTGCTATGGTTGTGGAAAGAGTGATCATCAAGTGAAACATTGCCCTACACTCACGGTAAAAAGAACAGAAACCAAGCAAGATTCCCTTAATGATCCGGTCCCCATTTCTCCAAATTATGTTCACTTCTATGCACTCCAGTCTAGAGAGGACAAAGGAGTCTCTCCGGATGAAGGAACCGATTTATTCATAGTTCCTTATAGATGTAAATGTTGTATTAAGATCCCTATGCTATTTGTTAGATTTTGATGTTAGCCTTAGTAGGGGCTTATTCCCGGGGGGGGATGGTATGCTTAGATAGCTAGATTGTTGAGAGTTCTGATATCCTCATCTCTTTCGTCTATTCCTATTCTAGCTTGAGACAAAGAGTTCCTTGTTTTATGATTTGGAGTCATGTGTATTTTAGAAATTCCATGATCTCCTTATGTTATGCATGTTCTTGAGAAGTTCATGATTGTAAGAAAATGAGTTTTCATGATTTATGTTCCTCATGTTGTTGTGCATTTAGTATGAGTTGCCTATATGCTTCGTGAGATGAATTGTCGAACATGTTTTATTGTGCTTTAAGAGTAATTGCATAATTAGTATCATGATAGTGGGTTGAGCATGCTTTTCGTTGGAGAAGGTAGTTCCTCTTATGAATATGTTGAAATGTTGAGTTTTCATGCATAATGGGTTGTTAGATCTAGTTCCTACTTTCTTGTGTTGCATTGATTATGTTAGATATGGAGTTAATGTATCTTCCTATGAAATGTGTACCATTTTGATGTTGCATGCATGACGGGCTGCTAGTCTTGAGTCTTTACTTCCGTAAGGTGTCTAATGTGTCATTCGAGGACGAATCTTCCCAAAGGGGAGATATTGTAACACCTCAAAAATTAGTAGGTTAAACTAGAGCCTAAATGTGAGGGTTAATGTCAAGAGTGAAGGGCAAGGGACAAAGGAATTGGGTGAGGACCATGGAAAGGGGGTCAAGTCTGCCAAAACATGCCTAGCCACTTCCCACCATGACCACGAGCATCTTCACGACCCGTGGTGGACACTATGAGTTTTGGTGTCACCCATAGTAGGTGAGGCAGTAGGCTCATGAAACTGCCCAAGGAAGGCTCCCCTTCACGAGCCACTTCACGGCTCGTGGTGAAGACGACGGACCGTCGGAAGGCTCGTGGGGTTGCCTTCACCTCATGGGAGGCTTGTCAAGTTGGGGAGGCTACTGTTCAAGGGACCACGGGTACCACCACGAGCTGTGGTTCCCTTGGCGGGTCGTGGTGCCTTGTCGTGGTGCCTGGGAGGGGCTGGCTAGTAAGGGTTTTTTGGTAAATTCCTAATTAGGAAGTTACTAAATGGAGTCGATTTATATTGTTTTAATACACATATATAACACCTTTTAAGTCATTAACCAACCCATTTACTACATTAATTAAAAACCCAAAAATATCAAACCCAAAAGAGTTTATCTTCTCCAAATTTCTCTCTCTAGAGAGTTCCAAGGAGGAAGAATAAGAAGGTAAACATAGAGTTGAGGAATCAACATTTTCTCCTCAAATTTCGTGGTAACTCGTCAATAAGGTATGGTAGCTCTTCATCTATGGGTAGCTTTCACCCATAGATCCCTCCTTCAAAAACCCCCAATTTCAAAACTAGAAAACCCAAAAGTTAGGGTTTGACTTCAATCTCATGGATTCCTTTAAAATTCGTTTTAAATGATTGAATTATGTTTTTTTATGGATATATTGATGAGTTTATATGATTTTAAGTTGATTTCCTTAAGAATCCATGAATTACCTATTTTCCCATATTATATATTAAAGTGTGGGTATTGATTGATACAAGTTGAATGTTATAGTATTTATGAATGTTATGAATTGATTACTTGAATCATGTTATTATCCATGCCTAATGTAGTAATTCTAGGTGTGTTAATTGAATGTGATCTATGGCCCTTAAAGGGAAAATTATGAGAATTATGTATGATCTTGATGTTTATGCACATGCTTTTTCAATTCCTTGAGAATGAAGTTTCTATGATTATGATAACGATGATGTGTTGATTGAAAGACTATTTTCAATTATATACTTATGAATGATGATGGCGTGTTGTGAAAGGATTTCCTCACCTAAATGAATCGGTAGGCTAAGTGCATCCCTTCATGTGTGATTAAAAATTATCTTGATTAATATACCTTGAATCGATAAGCTAAGGGAATCATTTCCATGAGTAATTAAAGAACTATCTTGATTTAATGAACTTTGAATCGGTAGGCCAATGAAATCCCTTTCATTAGTGACTAATGAAGTATTCTAAGGCTTTGTCTTGAATCGTTAGACCAATGGTACCCCTTTCATAAGGAGTCAATGAACTATTATAATGATGAACCTTGAATTGGTAGACCGATGGTACCCCTTTCATGAGGATTCAATGAGGTATTCTAATGATGTACCTTGAATCGGTAGGCCAATGGCATCCCTTCCATGTGTAATGATGTTAAAAGAGAACCATGGGAATTTAATGCTTAGCACCGAGTGGATATTGTGAGGTGGAAGCTCTCCCAATGTATGCATGGGTTACTAGTAACAACCTCTTTATCCTATTTCTATGTGCCCACATAAGTAATTAGCTAGTGGATCCACCTAAGCTAAAATGTTACTGATTCTACCTTAGGCAAGTAGACCAACTCTTTTCGGTGTGAGACATGACAACGGATTCCATGATTTGCTCTAGTGATCTATGTCGGTTAAGGGTTATTCCCACTATGAACAAGAATATGAGTTATGTACTATGGTTACTCAAGAAGCTCTATAAAGTGTGGGTAGGGATATCGGACTTCATCTATGCATTGCACGAGTACGCTTTGAAAGTAGTTATGGTGTGTTCCTTAATACTATAATGATTTATGAAATGAACATGCTTATGATTATATGCTAAGTGTCTTGTATGAAAGACCTTTCAGGGTTGAGTACGCCTTGTCACATCTAGGGGGTACTCCTAGGTCACGACAAACTTGGTAATCAGAGTACAAGGTTTAGAATGATTCTAGGATGATGTCTCATAAGCCACGTCTAGTAGAGTCTTGTTCATAGTGTGAAGCACGCCACATTTACGAATGAGAGGCTATAAGATGTTAGGAAGCTACACTTCTTGTATTACTCTTAAGTCATGCCATAGAGTTTAACTTTATAAAGTCCCTCTCCTAATCCATCTTTTGTGTCTTTAGGAAATGAATACACGAAAGGCTAACTCAAGGAGAATAGAGGGTGACAATGTCAATGAAGAAGCTCCTCAAGTGAACCAAGTTTCTTAAGCTAATCAAGCTCCGATTAATCCTCCGGCTATGTCGGATGTGGAAGTAGATCGGCTATTCTAATGTTTGCCCAAGTTATGACGGCCCAAGCCAATAGAGATATTCAAAGTCATGTGAACCCTAATGTGAATTCCACGGCTTCTAGATTGAGGGGCTTTTTAGAATGATCCCTCCCGAGTTTCTTGGTTCCAAAGTGGGAGAGGATCCTCAAGAAATTATGGATGAGGCTTATAAAATACTTGATGCCATGGGTGTGACTTCGGTAGAAAAAGCAGAACTAGCTGCTTACTGATTGAAGGATGTTGCTCAAGTTTGGTATGCTCAATGGAAGAAAAATAGGCCAGTAGGAGCGGATCCCATAGATTGGGAGGTGTTTAAGAAAGAATTTATTGATAGGTTCTTTCCCTGAGAATTGAGGGAAGCTAAGGTGGACGAATTCATTAACCTTAGGAAAGGTAGCATGAGTGTTCAAGAGTATCACTTGAAATTTACCCAACCATCAAAGTATGCTCCATCTATGGTGGCGGATCTGAGGTATGAGATGTGTAGGTTTTTGTCAGGTGTGTCCGACTTAGTTGTTGCAGAATATTGTACGACAATGCTCCATGATAACATGAATATTTCTAGGCTCATGGTGTAAGCCCAACAAATGGAGGACTCAAAACTCAAAAAAAAAGATTAGAGAGGTAAAAAGAGCTAGAATCGGTGATGGGAATTTCTCTAATAATAAGTCTGATGGGCAAGGTAGACCTAATTTTAAACAAAGGTATCCCGTTCAAGATCCTTCTAATACCCCTAGGTTTAACCAAGAGAAAGGTAGTAGGTCTCCATTGCCTAAGCCTACATACACCAAATGTGGGAAGAAGCACCATGGGAAGTCCCTAGCCTGTATGGACGATTGCTATGGTTGTGGAAAGAGTGATCATCAAGTGAAACATTGCCCTACACTCACGGCAAAAGTAAGAGAGGCCAAGGAAGATTCTCTTAATGGTTTGGTCCCATTCCTCCAAATTATGGTCGCTTCTATGCACTCCGGTCTAGAGAGGATAAAGGAGTCTCTCCGGATGAAGGCACTGGTATGTTCATAGTTCCCTATAGATTTAAATGTTTTATTAAGATCCCTATACTATTTGTTAGAATTTGATGTTAGCCTTAGTAGGGGTTTACTCCCAAGGGGGGGATGGTATGCTTAGATAGCAAGATTGTTGAGATTTATAATATCCTCATGTCTTTCATCTATTCCAATTCTAGCTTGAGACAAAGGGTTCCTTGTGACTTGTTTTATGATTTGGAGTCATGTGTGTTTTAGTAACTCCATGATCTCCTTAAGTTATGCATGTTCTTGAGAAGTTCATGATTGAAAAAAAATGAGTTTTCATGATTTATGTTCCTCATGTTGTTGTGCATTTAGTATGAGTTGCCTATATGCTTCGTGAGATGAATTGTCGAACAAGTTTTATTGTGCTTTAAGAGTAATTGCATAATTGGTTTCGTGATAGTGAGTTGAGCATGCTTTTAGTTGGAGAAGGTAGTTCCTCTTATGAATATGTTGAAATGTTGAGTTTTCATGCATAATGGGTTGTTAGATGTAGTTCCTACTTCCTTGTGTTGCATTGATTATGTTAAAGATGGAGTTAATGTATCCTCCTCTGAATAGTGTACCATTTTGATGTTGCATGCATGACGAGCTTCTAGTCTTGAGTCTTTACTTCTGTAAGCTGTCTAAATGATTCATTTGACGACGAATGTTCCCAAGGGGAGATATTGTAGCACCTCGAAAATTAGTAGGTTAAACTAGAGCCTAAACGTGAGGGTTAACGTCAAGAATGAAGGGCAAGGGCCAAAGGAATTGGGTGAGGACCATGGCAAGGGGGTCAAGGCTGCCAAAACATGCCTAGCCACTTCTAACCATGACCATGAGGGTCTTCACGACCCGTGTTGGCCACCACGAGTCATGGTGCCACCCGTAGTAGGTGAGGCAGTAGGCTCATGAAACTGCCCAAGGAAGGCTCCCCTTCACGAGCCACATCACGGTTCGTGGTGAAGACCAAGGACCGTGGGAAGGCTCGTGGGGTTGCCTTCACCTCATGGGAAGTCTTGTCAAGTTGGGGAGGCTAATGGTCAAAGGACCACGGGAACCACCACGAGCCGTGGTGCCCTTGAAGGGTCGTGGTGCCTTGTTGTGGTGCCTGGGAGGGGCTGCCTAGTTAGGGGTTTATTGGTAAATTCCTAATTAGGTAGTTATTAAATGGGGTCGATTTATATTGTTTTATTACACCTATATAAGACCTTTTAAGTCAACAACCAACCCATTTACTCCATTAATTCCCAAAACCCAAAAAAATCAAACCCAAAAGAGTTCATCTTCTCCAAAATTTCTCTCTAGAAAGTTCCAAGGAAGAAGAAGAAGAAGAAGAAGAAGAAGGTGAAACTAGGGTTAAGGAATCAACATTTTTCCTTAAATTTCATGGTAAATCTTCAATAAGGTATGGTAGCTCTTCATCTATGGGTAGTTTTCACCCATAAAGCCCTTCCAAAACCCCCAATTTCAAAACTAGAAAACCCAAAAGTTAGGGTTTGACTTCAATCTCATGGATTCCTTTCAAATTCGTTTTAAATGATTGAATTATGTTTTGTTTATGGATATGTTGATGATTTTATATGATTTTAAGTTGATTTCCTCAAGAATCCATGAATTACCCTATTTTCCCAAATTGGATCTTAAAGTGTGGGTATTGATTGATACAAGTTGAATGTTATAGTATTTATGATGTTATGAATTGATTACTTGAATCGTGTTATTATCCATGCCTAGTGTAGTAATTCTAGGTGGGTTTATTGAATGTGATCTATGGTCCTTGAAGGGTAAATTATGAGAATTATGTATGATCTTGATGTTTATGCACATGCTTTATGAATACCTTGAGAATGAAGTTTCTATGATTATGATAATGATGATGTGTTGATTGAAAGAGTATTCTCAATTATACACTTATGAATGATAATGGCATGTTGTGAAAGGCTTTCCTCACCTAAATGAATCGGTAGGCTAAGGACATCCCTTTCATGTGTGATTAAAAGTTATCTTGATTGATATTCCTTGAATCAGTAGGCTAAGGGTATCATTTTCATGAGTAATTAAAGAACTATCTTTATTTAAGGAACCTTGAATCGGTAGGCCAATGGAATCCCATTCATGAGTGACTAATGAAGCATCCTAAGGCTTTGTCTTGAATCGGTAGACCAATGGTATCCCTGTCATGAGGAGTCAATGAACTATTATAATGATGAACCTTGAATTGGTAGACCAATGGTACCCCTTTCATGAGAATTCAATGATATATTTTAATGATGTGCCTTGAACCGGTAGGCCAATGGCATCCCTTTCATGTGTAATGATGTTAAAAGAGAATTAACTACTCCATGGGAATTTAATGCTTAGCACCGAGTGGATATTATGAGGTGAAAGCTCTCCCTATGTATGGTCAGGTTCCTAGTAACAACCTCCTTATCTTATAACTATGTGCCCACATAGGTTATTAGCTAGTGGATCCACCTAAGCTAAAATGTTACTAGTTCTACCTTAGGCAATTAGACCAACTCTTTTCAGTGTGGGACATGACATCGGATTCCAAGATTTGCTCACATGGTCTATATCGGTTAAGGGTTATTCCCACTATGAACAAGAATATGAGTTATGTACTATGGTTACTCAAGAAGCTCTATAAAGTGTGGGTGGGGGTATGGGACTTCATCCATGCATTGCATGAGTAGGCTTTGAGAGTAGTTATGGTGTGTTCCTTAATGCTATAATGATTTATAAAATAAGCATGCTTATGATGATGCTACTAAGTATGTTGATATGAAGGCTAAATGTAGTTATGAATGCTTAACTTGAATTGTTGTTATATGTTGCTTTCCTTGATATGACTTAGTAAATGTGAAGGTTTCCTTATCTATGAGTATTAACTAAAGATGAGATCAAAGAATGGTAAGTATGATTATGGTGACCTAAAAGTGGTACTTAGTGTAGATGGGATTATGGGATTTTTACTATACATTGCACAAGTATAACTTAGGGTTACTTATGAGATGGTTTTATTATGCTATGATGATCTATATGTTGAATATGCTTTTACGCTAATGTTCATGATGATTCTCAAACTTGGCATATAGCATGGTTTTCAACTAAAATGTGTTTTTTAGCATGTTTTAAAGGTTTTTTATGCATGGCTATCATACTTAGTGCATTCTTGTACTAACCCATATTTTTTACATTTTTCACAAAGTGTAGGTTCCGGTTCTTAAGGTGATATTCTATTGGTTCAAGCTTAGATCGACTATTCTCCTAGCCTGTGGTGAGTCCTCAAGATTCGAGGACGTATAAGTCTTTAGTAGTTTTTTTTAGTCATTTTATGTTTGGATTATGTTGAAAGGGAAATGACCCCATTTTTTATTAAAAGATTGTATTAGATGTCTATTTGAGCCAAGTTAGACTTCCGCTTGCTTTTATAAAAGACTTCGATTGTATGGATAAAAGTTTTAAATTCCGCATCATTTATTTTATCTTTTGTCATGATATGCTAAGGGGCTTGTATGAGACCTTTCGGAGTTGAGTACGCCTTGTCACATCTAGGGGGTACTCCTGGGTCGTGACAGTGGGCGAGACGTTGTATCATCACATAGCTCATAGTGAAGGGTGTCGGTTAGAGAATCTCCCAAATAGAGTTTAATTTTTTATTTTTATATACAACTGAGATATTATTATATTTTCTAGTACTTCGAGATGTTATCTACAGTTTTAAATGTTTTATATAAACTGCATCTTTATTGTTGTTTAATTTCTACATTGAGTTGAGTATCCATGAGTTGCGTAAAGCTAAGTTAAGTGTTTCTTTTAGATTCCAGTTCAAGCTTGCATATTTTTTAGATTTCCCCTCACATGCTCGTAACTCAATGTACTGACGCCATTTATCCTGCATAATTTTATGATATCTTGTCCCGACATCCCTTATAGTATTAGAGGCTTAATAGTCAGATAGTTATAGTTTATTAGTCTTTTCATTTTCATTCCGTTTATGTTGAGACTTGAGTTGCCTTATTTGCCAGATGAATGTTTCCTTTACAACATTTAAGTATATTTCATGAATTTATCTTTGTTAAGTTAAGTCTTCCACTGAGTAGTAAACCAGGCCAAGGGTTCGCTTGGGGCCAGCAATGGTTCTCGAGTGCCAGTCCCGCCCAGGGTGTAGGCTCGGGGTGTGACACTAAACCCAGATATCAATATGATTGCTCTCTTACTATACTAACTTACAACTTCTAGATACAAATTAAGAAATACTCGCCCACTAAAATATCATGACAAGTGGTAAATTTTTATCTCTCTGTCTACATACTTACGAATTATCGTCACATTCAATTTCATGACTTAAGTACTATTTACTCATTCACTATACATCATTGCCTAATTAGTTCTATAACTTTTTGAATATTATGGTTTTCCCTTAAAGATCATAAGCGTAGCTTAGAGCTATCACCTCGTGAATACTCCTGCTTTTCTATTCAACACCTACACTTGGTCATTAATAACACAATGGCACATCATCATAACCTCCTTTCTAGTTAAAGTATACTCTAATTCATCCTAACTAGTAATTCTTACTCAACCTCCTATCATGAAATTTACATAAACTCATCACTTCTTAGTCTACCTATAAGGGAAAACTACTCATTAATAACGCACTAGGTGCATGACTGTAACGATATAATTTACGTCATCACTATCTTCCTTTCTTAGATTACTATAACTCTTCATGTATTCTTCTAACTCTAGGAACTTTTACTACTACTGCTTATAACCTCGTAACTCATACTATCTTTTCAGGTGAAAAATACTACCCAAGCATTCTAAAACATACTATCCTCTTAAAGGTCTCAGCTGAAACAAGGTTTAGAGATCTGGGAGTACATCTCTCTTTTAGCACAACGCACGATTCATATGAATAAGAGTGCATTCTTTTGAATCTCAACACTTAAGCTCACTAATGGGCTTATATTAAGCCCCTATGTAGTCTCATGAATTTCTCAAGACTTTTGCTGAGAGTAACTCATCGATAATGAACTCACTTTCCTTTTCAACTACCTTGAGTATGAGAGGTAGTCGAATGGATTTGAGAACGCACAAGTTTGAATAAGTTCCTTATGACACAGTTCTATTGAACAATATAGAGTATGAAAGAATAGAAACTTTTCTTAAATGTATGTAGTCCCTTATTTATAGGAGTGGGGGCCTCACAACCATAAATAAGATCCTATAAGCATAGCTTCATAGACACCCTAGGACACTTGAACTCTGTGCTCTGATATAAAGATTGTCACGATCCGAGCCTACAACCTAGACATGGCTGGCACTCGAGAACCATTGTTGGCCCTCAAGAGAACCCTCATCTTGGCTGACTACAAGCAAAAGACTAACTCAAGTATACATAAGCATCAAATTGAAAGAAACGTTTAAAAATAGTTTACTGAATCTCAAAACTGAACTGGATATACTGAGTATGAAACATAAGTTTTAAATAAATATCTTGGCTGACTACAAGCGAAAGACTAACTCAAGCATACATAAGCATCAAATTGACAATTTAATGCTAAGTATTCTTGTAGTTCGAGTTTTCGATATCAATAATCATTTATTTACTAGATTTCGGCTATTACACTATTTTGTTGTTCCTCATACTCTTTCTTTTAGGCTTTATACTGCTTCTATTTTTAGTTGTTATATTGTTTTCATCATTTCTTTTTTCTATATACCTTAAATTGTTGCGTTTGAGAAAATGGTGTTTCAGAAACCTCTGTACCTCTGTTAGGTAGCGATAAGATTTGTGTACACTCTATCCTCTCTAGACTCCAATTATTGAATTTCAAGTATGTTATTATTGCTATTATATCATACATAGCTATGATTTTGAATTCATCTAAACATTAATACATTAATATATTAGACATGCAATTACACATGAATTTCATATAACTTTTTATTATTATCTTAGTATTCTATTGGATTAGTATCTTATAAATGTCAAGACTTAAATTTTATTGCAGGGACAATAGATAAGACATGAGAATATTATAATTTATTGATATTTAATTTACTCTTTGCTAAATCTTCTAAACCTATTAGTTTCATATTCATGAAAAATAATATTATCTCAAATCTTTTGATCCTATAATATATGGGTGTCGATAGCTATTTTATGCAGTATTTGTTTCTGATAAGTCATTTGAACAAACTGAAATCATAAAATTTACAACTGAATTTTTATATGAGACATAAATAAGTCCTCGTGATAATTTTGAATACAATTTTCTTTACTTCCTTCTCAAGAGCGTTGATGCATGCAGTTACAGCGGTTGGTACAACTTCAATAGCAATGTCAATGCTCTCCAAAGGAAAACAAAAAATTGATGTGATGATAATCAATATCCATCCATCAAACATGATTTCTTTTAACCTCTTAACTCAAGCTGTGACATTGGATATCATTTCAATCGGTATGTCTTTTATTCTATTCTTTCACTTATGACATTTATTATGAGAAAAGTCAGTTATTTTAATTACTACATCATAAGAATTTAGATATAAAATGCACCATTAATATTTCATTAAAAGGTTCATAGTTAAATGAATGTTCCATTATACATTATTGAATAGGATTAGTAAAGAATTGTGTTTTTTAGCAATACAAATTGTTGATTACTAATTTTGATTCTTTTAGAATATGATAAATCTATTTTGTAATATTATTGTTATAATGGATAAAATGTAGTTTATATGCTTGAAATTAAGTACTCACATAATGTATAATATAATTCAATTCTAATTAATAGATTTTCAAAATAATCATGCAGTTGTATGTTATGAACATAATGAGCTCATAGCAAAGATGGCTTTGGATGAGGGAGATTTTCTTTACCTTAAAAAGCCATTTAATGAGGAAATTATGAATTATTTGTGGCAATTTGTATTGAGGTAAAAAAATCAAAGAGAGAAATTGAGAAAAGGATCAGAGAAAAAAAGAGATCATATGAATGGTGATGATATTGGTAAAATTGATATTGTTGGAGAAATTGTAGAACAATCTGGAGAGAAGAAAAATGTAGCAAATGTCGAGGAACAGAAAAATAATACTGATGAAGTTGAAACTGATGTTCAATCAAATGAAAAATACAAGTTGAGGAGAAAGAGAGGTAGAAAAAACACGAAAGAGAATAAGGAAGGAGAAACTCAAAGCAGTGCTACTAATAAGGTTCTTCGGTGAAAGGATTGCAGAGAATGGACAAATGATCTTCATGCCAAATTCGTGAAAGTTGTACAACAACTCGGTGAAGGAAGTAAGTTTACTTCACTATTAATTAATTTCTTGACAATTCATTTATATGGAACGATATGAAAAATGAGAATTTATACTTATAGTTAACATCAACTTATTTTACATTAAGCATAGTAATTATTGTATTTATATGTACCTCAGTTGATCTAAGAATATTATAGTTATTAAATTTAGTTTATATTCTTATGGAACATGTAGGATGTTACCCAAAGGAGATTCTTGAACTGATGAAGCATGATGTGCCTGATCTTACCAGGATGCAAGTGGCTAGCTACCTTCAGGTACATCTTTAAAATATATTAAGTGGTAAATTATAATTCATTGAGTGGCTGTTTGGTACACGGAAAGATCTTTCTCCAAAAAAATTTATAAAGTTATTTTTCTCGTATTTGTTTGCTAGAAAATATTTTGCTTGTAAAGATTTTTTATTATCTAACACTTCTATGAGAAGTTATTTTTCTATAACTATCTAAATTTAAATTTTATATCAAAAGCAAGATAAAAAAAATCTAATTTTATTTCACTTCTGTCATTTGTTACATGTTTAGTGATAGAAGCTAATTATTCATTGCTAAGTTCCATTATTTTGTAGATTAATGGAATAATATTACTATCAATCTTTAATTTATAGTATTTCAAAAGATTTTTATTCTCCACCAATTACCAAACACCAAAAAAAATTGTAAATAACTTCCATTATTTCAAACACAACTGAATAACAATGAATTCAGATGATAAATACACATGGTCTAACTCTCTTTTTATTTTTTTCTTTCTTATAACATTTCAGAAATGTCGTCGCAAGAATTTGAGATCTCCAGAAGAGAAAAAATATATTTATTACCCATTAGGTCAAGGATCCTCAAAAGATTTTAAGAAAAGAAGTAGTTTTCAAGAATATGGAACAATGCCTCGTCTTCAAACAAATGTACCAATTCTACAACATGAACCTAATCAAACCAAAAGAGGGACATATTTTCCAATTTCAACTCTCAATACCAATAAAAGTTTTTCTAGAGGGGAGAGTTCAACTCAACAACAACTTTATCGCCACAACTTCAGGTTCAACCCCGCTACCTCAATATTGAAAATCTATTCAATAATTCATTTTTTCCAACCCAAAGTTTTGTTGGTGATAGGCTACAACAACATGAACCATTAGTAGAAATGTTGAATTCACAAGGACTACAAGACTCAATTATTAAGAACACTAGTTATAGTTCTGTCCTAGAGTTTAATAGTGGGGATCATCACAATCAAAGTGATTACAGTTTGGATCTCAATGTGACCCATGGAGAAACATATTCAGGTTGCCGAAAAATAATGGGTACAGAAATTGGAAATGCAACAAATACTGAGTATAACTTGAATGTCAATGTAGACAGTATTTCTAATTCTTATGTTGGAAATACGACTATTAATGAATTGGGACTAGCAAATGCAAATTTTCAACAATATATTCTTGAACCAAACATGTCTAGTCCAAGCAGTATTATTGGGGCATCATATGCGAATGATATTGAAGGAGGTGATTCAAATAAGAAGAAAAATTGTGATGCGTATTTTGATTTCAATGATATGGGTTATCTCTTCCAGAATCATGGACCTTCAAGTTCTAACCTACCTAATGAACAAGGTACAGAGTTTGATCAAGTTTACTCTGATGATCAGGTTAGTGCTTTCATTTATTTTCATGTTTGATTATTGATATTAGCTAAAATCACTAAAAAAAAAAATTTTAAAAATTGCATTATATATCCATTTTGGGAATAAGATTCAATTCTATTTTCTTCCATTCTCCTTGAGATTATAATATATAATATCCTTGTTTAAAATCTAATGGGTCCTTAGAAAATCAAGTAGTATTTAAGTGACTTTTTCAGTGTGTGTGTATATATATATAGAGAGATTTCTCCTTTTGTTTGATTTTTTTCCCATAAAGTTATTTTTGATAACTAAATACTAACTTATTTTTTTAAGAAACTATTTTTGGTCACACCCATAATCTCCTCTTGATTTTATCTTAAACCTACATATGCAGGTAGTAGCGACATCCAGTGTCCAGTTTTCAGGAACATCAAATTATCCTGATAAATCATCAATATGATACTATCAAGACAATTCATGACAACTCTCATAAGGAATCTTTGTAGTGATAAAGTAATCTTTCATGTTTTTGAAGCTATTTTTCTTTTGAATGACTTAAATTTCTTGTTTGTTGGTTTTTTTTTCCTGGTTGGAACTAATGGACATCATTGAATTACATGCTTGCTTTAATTTCTTGACTTGAGATTATTGTTTTGTTTAGTATCAAACCCATGAATCCTTCTATTACATAACCATTTGGTTGACTGATACATATTATATATGGGATCAATTATTCGTAGAACTAATTATCTTGAATCTCAATTTAACATAATATTTGATGTTGCCTTAACATCTATGAGATACATTTTTATTATTGTACTCGGATTAGCTAACATGTAAGCCTCTTGTGGCTTTTCTTCAAAAAAATTTAGTTCATTGTTTAGTGATTACATCTGCAAGTTTAAGTAATATGTATTGTCTGTGTAGTTATAACTTTTATATCAAACCAGTCATTTTAATTTGTTATAACAAGTAGTGTATCATTGGGAGCAATAAATGCTAATTTCCAATAATATATTACATGTGAGTAGTACTGAATGAAGTGATTAAAATGAAGGAAAATTGTGATGCATATATGGATTTTAATGATATGAATTATTGTTTCAAGAATCTTAGAGTTTGGAAAAATAGAGATATTTTTTGGAAAAAATATAATTTTTCAGAAGAATTAATATGTTTATATAAATACTTGTTTGGAGGATGAAATTATTAATAAGGAAAAAATATTTAAGATTGATAAAATAATCCTAGGGTCATTTGCTTACCTACATAAAATTTAGCATCACATATATCTCTTATTTTATCGATGATATTAGCTACAAAATTAATATAACATTACAATTGAAATTGTTGTATTGTATATTTATATAGGATGTAGGATTATATTCCATATAATTTTGGTGTCTTATATAGATTGTAATACATATCCTTATTTCGAATTAAATAACTCCTTAGCAAATCAGATAGTGTATGATAAAAAAAAAATATATGCTTACATAGTTTAAATGTTGGTTAATATAGTCATATTAAGTTCACAATTGTCAGAATTGCAAAAAAAATAGCTTTCGACTCAATGTGAAAGAAGTTTGTTTTCTCCTTTTGGTGGAAATTTTTTCCATAAAAAGAACTTTTGACAGTCTAACTTACTTTTTCAAGAAAATATTTTTCAGTTTATCAAACACACTCATCATCTCCTATATATATTTACTTTAAACTTACATATGCAAATGCACAAAATGTCCAGTTTCTAGGAATAGCAAATTTTCTAATGAATCATGTGATCCAATACAGTCTAAGAGTTCATTCTGAAGACTATTATTTTCTTCGATTAAAATTGCATCTTTCATTTTTCTAGAAACTGTGTAGTTTCGTGTTTAAAATTTTTATATTACATTGTGGAAGGAGTTGGGAAAGAGAAGAAAATATTAGGAGTATGAAATGAGCGGGTTGAACTAAATTTGGCAGGTTCAAAATGAGTTGAGTCAATAATGACCCACTCAAAAATTACTTGCGTTACATATTAGCCCAACTTTAAATAGGTTGAAATGAGCTAATGACCCACCCAAACTTGATAGTTATATGAATTACCTATATTTTTAGAGTTTAAGCTATATGCACCGTCGATGTAGAGTTATTTTACACCATCAGGTAGCATTGACCTAATATAGTAGGTTATAATATTTTTAATTAAATAGTTTTTTTCATCTTTAAACTACAATCTTTGCCTTACTTTCTTTTTATTCTCTCTTAATCTCTCTCTTCTCACTTCTACAAAACCTCCATATTTCTAGTTCTCTCAAATTATGAGGATTTAATCATCCTTTTTTTTTTTTTTTGCCTTCATATGCCCCATGTGTATTTCACATGAAATCTTGATGTGCTCCATCTGTTATATGATAATTTTTCAATAAAGATTTGACATAATTACATGGCTTAATAATATAATTTAAGTTGGTCCTTTTCTCCAAGCTCTCTATACATTCAATTTGCATGATTGATATCCATAAAGCTTTTTGAATTAGATTAACGTGAAAGGACCTTAATTAAAACTAAAAAGGACCTAAAATCAAGAAGTTTCTGGAACTTAATTATATTTTCATGATTAATAAATGATCCAAAACCTTCATAGTGATTCAGACTAAAATATTGAGAATTTGACATGAAATTATCGATAGTAAACAAATTTGGCATTCTGCACAATTTTAGTTAGAGTATAAATGTTATTCTACTTGCCTTAAATTTTTTTTTTTTTTTTTGTGAACTATAATTATATTTAATTAAAAAGGTAATAATCTTACTTCTACATACTTAACAAAGTTATTGTGGCTAATTACCTTTTGAGATTACGTGATGGTGTGAGAAGTTTAGTACGCTGACAGTGCACAAAACTTTAATTCATATTTTTATGGGCTAATTTTGCCACCCCTAAAAGTATTATACCTCCACCTCATTGCTCAATATAATATAAGTGATGGTCATGTTGAGAAGGAGTCGCCATCAAATGTCTCGATTTTGGGAGCAGATAATACCCGGATACAATGTAGATGTGGTTAATCAGTTGTTAGATAATTTGGGACACACACTAGGTGATAATGTTTCTCAAGAATCAAGTGGAAATTCAAAGGCTATGGTCATTTCATCACACGTCGATTTGGGAAGCTTTGAAATTAAATAAAATTGTGAAGGCGCCACTGATTCTTGAGGGAAAAGAAAAATAAATCAGTTTCAAATGCAACTGAGAATTATGGGCAGCACCCTATTAGTGGAAACGATGGTGTTACATCTAGTTCGATTAGGAAAATTAGTATTAGAAATAATTGCAAGAATTGGACTACGGTGACACACAAAATAGCAATTGGTTCTTAAATTCGTTCTAAGTTGGAGCACTCAGTGAAAATTTTGAGTAATCAACCTTTGGCTCCAAAGGAAATTATTTCTCCAAAAATTTGGTGCTATAGACAGTGTAGCACTTTATCTATCATAGTAATCACTTTGAAAAAACATTCCCGACTTTAGTAAAACTACGTAACCTTTTGTATGAAGCTCAAATTGGAGAATTGTTTCAACTGTTGCTTACTAGACATGAATAACTTTAAGTAAGGCATGCAGTTTACCCCAAAACTCATATTTCTAGTGATTAGGATAAATCATATAAAACCAAAAGTGGGAAAGGAGTTAAAATCCTACCACGAATTTACAGAGTATTATATTAACTCCTCAAAGTAAACAAATTGCTTTCAATATTGTGCTCTTAGGACTCTAACTCGTCAAGAAGCGGTATGACACGTGAATCAGAGACACATAGTCTACGATATCTCTCCTCATGTGACTCCACTAGTAATGTTGCCTAAAATAGTATGCATCTTCACTATGCCGGGATGAATAGGGTATCTAGAATCATGGACCTCAGAAAGAATCAACTGAATCAAATTTCAAACTCTCAAAACACAAATACAACCATCAAACCTCAAAACACCATCAGAATCTAAGGTGGATGTCCGGCCTCACCTCTGAAAACATGTTCTTGAATAGCTACCAAGACATCATCCTCCAACTGTCGACCATGAATCCACTCCAAAAGAGATGATTAAACCTAACATAGGCTAAAACCCACCTAGAATCCAAAATATCAAGTTGAATCATACTATTGGCTAAAGAATGAATGTTTGGAGCCAAAGGTCGCTCCGTTGCATAAAGGAAATCTAGACTACCTATAGTCACCGCCTTCCAACTCAAGACGTCTACTACCACATTCCCCTTGCCTAGATGGAAAAGAATAAAGGGAACATAGCCCTTCAGAAGATCAATCCACCTCCAGTGCCTCAAATTTAGGTCATACTGGCTGATAATATACGACAAACACCTGTGATCAGTGTAGATATCACCACGGACCCATAATGATCCTCCATGTATTGTATTTCTTTATCTACTTATAGCTTTTCTATAGCAACCCCACGTAATTTATGACTTGTTGGGACTAAAAATTTGATCACCGGGTCATTTGTTTGGTTTCTGTGCAAGTTTTTTTTTTGTATTTTTGAGCTTTTAAAACTAGAGTGGTTGACTTCGATCAAAACCTCAATTAAATGGTCTCAGAATGCAATTCTAACAGTTTTGTGAGCTCCAGAATGTAGAGCTTGGTCTTGATGGACTTTTGGTGCAGATCTCGAGGCTTCTAGGCTCATTTTGATCCACCTCATAGAATTTGGCTTACAATAAAGTTTGACGACCTCAGTTGGAAGTTTCGACATCTCAGTTAAGTTTGTCATGCCGAATTTAGTGGGATATCATAGTTTACTTGTGTGCACGGAGTTTTGAACCATTCTCACGCATCAAGCGAAGTTTGGTGGGACTTAGCTAAAATTTCTAGTGCATTGTCTAGTCCAACCGCTCTAGAAGCCCTAATACTTCTTAAATAGAAGATGCTTCCAGTCTCTTTAGCAACCCTTATTTCTCTTGAATGGTGGTCGCTTAAGTGGCTAAGGGACCACTTCAGTGGTAGCCTTCCGTTGTGGCCAAGTCTTTTTAGCAATCAGACCATCACTTTTGTGATGCCGCTTAAGCGGCCAAAGTGACTGCTTTTGTGGTGTATGCAAGTAGTTATACCCATTTTAAGTTCATTTCTCATATCTTTGGATTGAATTTTTACTCTTAGGAGCTCGTTTTAGTGGGAATCGGCTTAATATTGGTGGGAGTAATTGGGGATAGTTTTGGGGTGATTGTAGGCTTGATTATCGCACATTTAATCCATAAGTTACCTTCCTTCTTCTCCTTTTTAGATTGAGTGGAGGTTTTGTTGATTGGTTTATTTCATGAACTGCCTTGCTTATTTTCCAAGTTTGGATTGTGCCTATTTTTAGGTCACAAGTTCCTTGAGCTAATAGAACCAATAGACATAGTCAATTTCAGTATTCCCAGTACGGGTCCCACAATTCAATTTTGACTCAATTTTGGGTTTGTCGTCAATTATTTCAATTTTAGTGTCTAAATGTCCAGTTTATGTACTTCTTGACTCTTTACTTTCGATAAAGAAATTATTTTTAGTAGTGGATGTTGTAATGACCATCTTGGTCATTTTCTCTTCATTACATTCTTTTTTATATTTAGAGATTTCCTATAGCGACCCCAATTAATTTATGACTTGTTGGGACTAATTGTTCGATCACATGGTCATTCATTTGGTTTTAGGAAAGTTTTCATTTTTTTGGAGCTTTTGAAACTTGAACAGTTAACTTCGGTCAAAACATCAATTAGACGGCCTCATAATGCAATTCTTACGGTTCCATATTCTCTGGAACTTGGCTTTGGTCTAGAAGGACGTTTGGTGGGGATCATAACACTTTAGGGATCATTCCGAGCTACTTCATGGATTTTGGCTTAAAATGGAGTTTTGGTGTGGGACCTACTTATTGTCAAGATGACCTCGGTTGGATGTTTTGAGTTGAGCCTTATATTCCAAATTTTGTGGGAGTAGCATAGTTTTTTTCTGTGCATGGGGTTCTAATCAAATTTTGAGCCCCTATCAGGCATTTTGCACCTTCCAAGTATGGATTGGTGTAGCATTTGCTAGTGCAGAACCATTACTTTTCCATTCGCGCATCTCTCACCTCATTTAAGGAGATAAAAAATTTGGTCTCCACATTTGTGAGCTTGGTGCCACATTCGCGAAGAGAGGAGTGGCCTCGACCCTTTACGTTTGTGAAGAAGCTGCATAGATAATCTGACCATGTTGACCACTATGATCGCGGCCTCCACCCGTGTTTGCAGAAGTTACATGACTGGTCTTTTAATGAAAGACCAACTTTCATTTCTAGCTCTTGTTCAACATTTGAAAATTTGATAAAGTGAATTTTAGAGCTCCGTTTGGGGTGATTCATGTTGCTGCTTTTTAGGGCCCACTAAATCCATAAGCATTATTTTCTCCTAGCTATGTTCCACAACTGTTTTAGTATTGCTACTCTATTCCGGAGGCATAAATCCATGATATTTAGGCCACCACCTGCATGAGGTTTACATATATTATCCCAAGACACTAAGGCTTTCTTGGATACAGTCAAAAAAACAGTCCACAAGAAGTTCTGCAAATATGTACTATGTTCTTCATCACTTTCTTGGGTATTAAGAAAATCCGAGACCAATAACCTTGCACCCCAAAAAAAAGACAAACTTGATCAATTGCACTCTCCCAACATAGGATAGTAGCTTAGCAGACCAACAAGTTACCTTTGATCAAGGGTAAGAATTTATTGGCACATAGCCTTTTAGATTCTAAAGGTACTGCTAAGTATCTAAAACAAAGTACACCTTCAACATATCCTAGTTCCTCAAGAAGCTCTTCTTTAGTGTGGTCAGCAAGTTAACTCCAGTTATGTACAATGACCTCTTGTCCAAATTTGCATGCAACCTTGAAGCCTTAGAGAACCTCATGAAAACTTTATTCAACAATTTAACAGAAATAAGGTTTTCCCTAGAGTACATCAATAGGTCATCTACAAAGCATGAATGGATACTATATAATTTCTTGCATCATGGATAAAAATTTAAGTTGTCATTCAGGGTTAATTAGATCAGCTCACTCTCCAAGTACTCCATAGCCAATACAAAAAGATAAGAGGACATGGGGTCCCCTAGCCTAATACCTCTTTCAGCTGTGAAAGGAGGGGTCAGCCCCGCATTAAGTATCAGGGAGTAGGATACAATAGACACACAAGTCATGATCCACTATATAATTTTGTAGGAAATCTCATGCTGATGAGCAACTTCTTCAAAAAGCTCCTCTCTAATGTGTCATATGTTTTTCTTAAGTCAACTTTGAGAACAAACCTAGGTGATATCCATTTCCTAGAATAGCATTTGGATATCTCATGACTAAACAAGACATTAACAATAATACTCCTCCCTTCAACAAAATTAGATTGTGAACACCCCACAAGGCCTTTAATCACATATCTTAGTCTCCTAGTTAACATCTTAGATATATTTTTATAGAGGGTTGTGCAACATGCTATGAGCCTAAAGTCTTTAAACTTTGTAGGAGAAGGAAAATTGGGGATTAGAGTGATATCAATTGTGTTAATTGCAGGAAAGAATATACCAATACGGAAGAACTTTTGTACAACATGTACAATCTCATCCTTCACAAGTTCCCAGTTCTCAGTGAAAAATTCAATAGGGAAACCATCTACCATAGTAGTTTTCTCCTTAGGCATGGACATGATAACATCCATAATCTACCCCTAAGAAACCTCCATTATTAGGTCTCTTTGTTGTTTTACTGTTAAACACTCCCCAAATCCAACAATTATAGTGTCCACAGAGGGTAACTCATTAGCACATACTCCCATTAAACCTGAGAAAACATAAATAAACTCACTTTCAATAGCCCGAGGGTCAGTCAGTTTAACATTCTTCTCAATGTAAATATAAGTAATGGCATTGTGGCTGATTCTCATCTTCCACTGTGCATGAAAATACTTTGAGTTACCATCACCACTCTCCACCCAAAGAGCCATAGCTTAGTGTCTAAGAACTTGTTCCTCGACTGTACTCCATTTATCAATATCTTGTAACAACTTTTTCTCCTGAGACCTTTCATTTGGCCCTAAACTATATCCAACTCCTCCCTTGCTAAGTGCAACTTTTGTTGATAGGAATCCATATAAACATTTATGTCTTTGATCTTGGCCTTAAGCTTTTTCAATTTACACCATACATTTTCCATAGCTTGCTCATGATCAGCAGTAGCCCAGACTTGTTGTAGCAAAGATCTAAACTATGGATGCTCCATCACATTGCAAAAAACTTTGAATGGTCGAGGATGTAAATTAGGCTGCTGACAATACATAATAAAATTGGAGAATGGTCTAAGATGGATGGGTGGGGAAAATCAACTTCCACATGGCCATACTCTTGCAACCAATGTATATCTCCTAGTGTCTAATCAATCTTACTATAAACCTTGCTTCATATACCCTACTTGTTACACCAAGTATAACTCCAACCTTCTTAAGATGTACAAGTTGCATAACATCACTCAACCCCTGAAAACTAAGAGTTTTGGTTCGAGTAATAGGTGAGCCAATTCTATCGCTTGAACTAAGCACACTATTGAAATCTTGACACAATAGCTAGAGTTATTGTAGTTGTCTATCTAGCTGAACCAATTGGCTTCATATCCTATCTTTATGTTGTAGTTCATTCATAGCAAACACCACTGTAAAAAAGACAAACCTCTGGATTCTTGGATCCTCAATTATGCACGGAATATATTGGTCCTTTATTTCAACATTGTGTACATTCAACTGACTCTGCCACAGCAACCAAATTCTCCCATTCACTATAATCTTGTTCTTAGCAAAAAAGAGCGTATGGGTCTGGTTGAGGCCCCTTACATTTCCATGTCGAAATGATCACGGTACAATGAATGGCGTGGAGTTTCCAGCATTATTAATTTAAAGTAGACCCACAGTAGCACCTTGTAAATCTTGATTACCCTCTCTTCTACGAGCTAGATTATACTCTTGAACAATCTCTGATACCACCAATTATTCACCCCTACTCATCTCTTTTACTCCACCCACATGACTACATTGTTGATGTTGTGCTCCTACACCTTCAAGTGGATGGTTCCCTCTTCTGACCACTACATGCCAAACCATTTTAGGAGGTTCAGCCTTCTTGGTTTTCCCGTTCTTGGTTCTTGGCACATCTACATCAGCTCTTGGAGCCAGTAGCCTTAGCAGAACCACTTTCTTTGGCTTGTTGCTATACCAACAGTTACAGTAACTGTGCCCATACCTCAAGCACTCATTACAATACCTTGGCTGCCATATGTACTCAACATGTTTCTCTCAAGACCCTGAAGGGGTTTCAATATTTATCAGCTCAGTCGGCTGCTGTGAGAAATCACCTTTGATTAAAATTCTAGTAAATGAGACCTTATCCGCATTAGTAGTGAAATGATAGTATGCATTGGGTGGCCAACTGCACTAGCACTCAAGGCCTTAACGAGCCAATATCCTAAATGTAAATCTGGAAATTTCACCCAACGGGGTACCAAGCTAAGGATCTCCTTATAAACACAAAATCAAGTTCTCATGGCTTGAGGATAAGAGGTATATTATTGAAATAGTAAGGTCCATAACCGATCACCCTTTCCTCAATTTTCTTAGAGTGAAACTTAAAGATGTAGTACCCTATATCGTGCAATAGAACCTTAGTCACATTAATAAAGTGTCAAATCTTAGGTGCATACATTTCCATCTATTTCTCACAAGGATTATAACCAAATAGATACCCAATTAAAAACGACTCCCAAGTTTTCACCTAAGCTTGAATATGTTCTTCCTCAATTGTTATGGTTACAATTCCATTTTTTAGACATGGAGGTACAAATGTGAGAGTCTTACCATCACTACAATTATCTTGCCTGGGTGCAATTGGGTGTTGGACGGGTCGAGGTTTCAGCATCATAAAAATGTAATCGAGGTATCGCTAGCTCCTTACTTTAAATTTTAATTGATTGTAGATGCATCTCTTCCTCAATGCTACTATCTTCTTCTTCTTTCGTAATCACATAAAACCCCGGTGGTAGGTAGCTACCAACCATAAGCGGGGGAAGTTGTTATGGAATTCCAGTTGCCGGTGTGACAAGGTTTTGGTTGGGCATCGTTGATCGGAGCCTGGCCATCATTAATATTTTCAGGCACAATTGCAGGGTTGATAATGTGCACCGAGAGAGAGACTATTGGTGCCTAATGTGCGTCGTTATTATTTTTTTGCAAAGGTAAATTTCTTTTATCATAATGGAGATTATATTCCATGTCTTGAATGGTTCAATTGAATCACTGGTCTTGACACCTAAAGGAAAAAGTGGCTAAGGAGTTGGATACATTTTTGGACAATGTGATTGAAGAACTCAATAGTGGGAACAGGAAAGGATAATACAGTACTAAAAACTTCATAGACGTCTTGTTGGAAATTCAGAACAGAAAAGAAATTGACTTTCTTCTTGAAAAGGATTCACTGGAAGCTATACTCTTGGTAATTAAGTATCTCTCATACTATTTATTCCCTCATTGGCACTTTCTTTCAAGGCATTTAATTATAATTCGTTCTACTATATTGTTTCGTTGTTGAAAACTTGGTGACATAATTTTTTCTTGATTATGCTTCCACCTAATCATACACGCCTAATCAAGAATAACTATATTCGTTTTTTTGTGTGTTTCTTTTTAATATCGTAGGATAATTTTGCTGGAAGTATGGACACAATGTGTAATGACCCTCTAGTTCACTTTCTTTTTTTCGATCTTCTCAGCGTTTATAACTTTCCTATAGTGAGCCCAAGTCATCTATGACTTTTACGGACTGACAGTTTGGTTGTTGGGTCGTTCGTTTAGATTTTTTGCAATTTTTCGTATTTTTGAGCCTTTGAAACTTGAACGGTCGACTTCTGTCAAAAGTTAAGAAAGACGGCCTAAAAATGCAAATCAGAAGGTTACCTCAACTCCGAAAGGGCCATTTTAGGCTATGGGCATCATTGGTCTGGACCCCGAGACTTCTGGTGTAAGTTTGTACCGTTAGGCATTTTTACTTTGAAGATTAAGCCTAAGGGTTTAGTTTTGTCAAAAATCTTTGTAAACATGCTTAGATGAGAATTTTCTCAAAACGTTTAGCTCCGAAATGTGAACGACCTTTCGTTTGATTCTCTAGGCTCCTGGACTCATTTTGAGCCTTCATGTGGTTTTTAACTTAGAACGGAACTTGGGTGTGGGACTGACTTTTTATTGAAAAGAGCTCAGATGGAAGTTTTGAAGGTTCTATTGAGTTTAGAATGCCGAATTTGAGAGGGGTGGTATATTTCGTTTGCACGCACGTGGTTCTGAATGAATCCCGGACACACTAGATCGGAGAATTTAGAGTTTGAGAAAACCAACTGAAGTGTTGCTATCTGGTGCAGTCTTTTAGCGATTAGGATTTAGGCCTTTAGCGACCAGACATGACTTTTAGTGACCAGTTTCGGGTATTTAAATCCCACAATTTCAGCTTCAGCCCTCATTTTTCAAAATGTGATATCTCGAGTTGTGGAGCTCTGATTGAGGTGGTTCAAAGTCGTGGACGTCCAGAATATTTGTGGCTATGCATTGGAATGCTCGGTAACTGTTAGAAGCTCTCCATTCGAGGTATATTCTTCCCCAAAGGGACTATCAACTCTCTTTTGTTTTTTTTCAATTGGTGATTTTGTTGCATGTGGTGGTTTGGGCTGTTTTGGCATGAAATTGAGCCCCGTTTCATGAGACAAACTTGGTTGGTCAATTAAGGCCTTTTGACGAAGTCAATTTTAAGATTTTTAATGTGGGTCCCACATTCCCATTTTGACCCAATTTTCTAGCCTATTTCCAATTGTTCCAAATCTAGTGTCTAAACATTCATAATGATGTCGTGGTCGATAATTTGATAGTTTAGTGATATTTGGAGGCATTTCAGAAGTGGATAGCTTGTGTGTGGTGTTTTGAGAGCACTCCTGATCGGCTTTTAGGTAGGCTTTGGTCTACTTTCTTGATTGAGCTCCTTAGATAATGCCTAGTATAGACTTCATGTACTTTTGGAATGTAATTGCCAGTTATTTAGCTTTCCCCTTATTGTTCCGTATTTTCTTGATTTCGTAGGAGCCTGGGGCTTAGTATGGGTGTAGGGATCCTTAGTTTAGGCTTGTAGATTCGTTTGTGGTGTAGATGATCTTGTTTACCCTTGTTAGGATTGGTACTTTGTGGCCTTAGAGTAGGTTGGACCTTTGATGCTTTAGATTGTGTTTTACGGCCCTCGTAGTTATGATTTTCTCTTTATAGGACTTGTGTTGAGGTTTTCTCATAGTGTTGGTGCTTGTGACCTTGGTGGCTCGTCGTAGCCATGGTTTCGTCCTAGCTATGATCACTTAGGAACTGGAGCGGTATGATTGGGGTAAGATATCGTCCCTTGAGTTGGTTCCCTTTTTTATTGATTTGAGACCTCTTTTTTGGTCCCTTCGCTTGGCATTTAGCGCTAGACCTGTTATACTCTTATTGAGCTTGGTTATATTGTTGAGTCCGAGGCTGTATGTAAGGACCAATTAGATCCCATGTTAGTACTCTCCAATTTGGTAGTGTGGTTTGGTTTGCTGTATAATTTATTTGATTGTGAGTGCCTTGTTTGAATGTTGGTGATAGCATGCATTTCATTGTTTTCTCATTCTCATGGATTTTGTGGTACAATCTCGGCCCATGCATTGGCATATTATCATTCATGATGAGATATTATTTTACTCAGTTTATATTCTAAATTGGTTTTAACAGGAGTCATACCACCTGGATGACTTGAATAACTAATTTTTGAGATTACGAGGCATTAGATATATGCTACTTTTTCTACTGGAGATATTAGAGACATCTGAGATGTGCTCAATTTTTACATGACTAGTCGGTGCGTTGACGCCCTTTCTTTCATGCTTTTGGTCTTGCTAGTGCCTGTCACACCCTTATTTTCCCTCGAAATTAATTAATTTAGGTATGTTTTGAAAGAAAAAGAGTTTTTCCAATTAAAGTGACATTTTGAAAAGGGATTATTTTATTATTCAGAGTCGCCACTTGGAATTGAGTTTTGGTGTTCCAAGTCACCTTATTATTTAAATCCCTAATCAAAAGGAAATTTGACTCTTTATTTGTATTGGTCTGCGAACTAAAAATTCGGGTAAGGAATTCTGTTGACCAAGGGGAAGGTGTTAGGCACCCCTCGAGTCCCGTGATTCTAACACGGTCGCTTTATTGACTACATATATGACTTAAATTAATTTTTTGAATATTATATTATTAGTTTAATAAGAATGCTATTTACCCTCATTCTTTGATTTATTTTAAACCTATTTAAGACTACTTTATTAATATATGTTCATTAATTAAAAATATGTATATCACATAAATTTATTTAAACATAATAATAGAGTAAAGTTAAGAGGTGGATGTTTACAAATCTTGAAATGTCTTGTAATTTCTTTTCTTCTCCCTTTTTTTTTTCATGTATTTGTATTTATTAATTTTTATTGTGGATAGAAAATATGTAGGTATCTAATTGCTAGGAATTAGAATTTGTGTGAGAAAGAGATTTTTTAGAGTTCAAGTTAATTTAGGATTGTATTTTTTTTAGATTTAAAATAGGAATTAAAATTTATGTTTTTTATTATTTTATTTTAGCTACACGTTTTTCTTCTTCTTCTTTTTTTTGTTTTGTTGCTCTTTTTTTTCTTTTTCTTCTTTTTTTTTAAATTTATTTTTTTTTAATCTTTTTTTTTTACGTTTTGTTTCCATTTCTTATCTTTTCTTATTTCTTTTTTTTTTTCATATGTATTTTTTTGTTACATTCTGTTCCGTTTTTTTTTTCTTCTTACTTTTTGGTTTAAAATTTTTTTGTTTCTGTTACGCTCTATTTTTTTATTATTATTCTTTTATGTTCGCGTTTGTTCCGTTTGTTATTTATTTCTTTTTCTTATGCTTTCTCGTTTTTTTTTATTAAATTAGTTTTCCTAATTATTCATTATTTATTTTTTTTACCATAATCTCTAAATAATATTCATGTATCCTCTTAATTATATACCTTAATAATTTGAATTAAAGCGATAATCATCTTGACGCTTATTCTAAAGGCAAACTATTTTTTTTTATTAAAATAATATTAAACAAAAAGAGACTAAAACACATTACACATATGTTTTCTAAATCACCAATCAATTAAAATTCAGTTTATATCCTAATCTAACAAGTCTACAAATAATTTCAACAAAATTTTCTTAAGTGAAAACTAAGCTCCAAGAAATATTAATTATTCAAAATTAAATATCATGAAATCAATTTCAATATTAATTGCATCTAAAGAGCATAAAACAATAATAAAAAAAATGTATGATACATCTTTTATTTTTATTTTTATATTATTTTTTAAGCAAGAAACGTCTTCGGTTACGATTTTCTAAGCATTCGTAAATTCTCAAAATAATTCACAACATACATCACAAACAATATTAGATAATAATAACATGCGACTCAGAAAACTTCATATTATTGGAATCAAATTTCGTACAAGCATTCCAACTACATTATGCGAGAATTTAGAGTTACCTCACCGTGAAAAATTGATTCACCACAAAAACAACTGCTACGATCTACTGATTTCCAAAGTTAATAACTATGTATTAACTTTTTTTTAAAAACCACGAATCTAAAACCTTGAGTGAAACCTCGAACGCTGACTTAATTCTCAAAATAAACTCACTTTTGTAATCTTTTCCTCTCTGTGTTCTTTTTTTTTCTCTCTTTTGTGTAATCTCTGTATATAGGTGAGTCTTTATAACAGTTTTGGGTGTGAGTCTGGTGCTAATTAAAAGGAACGTGATGGAGTGGGAATATGATTTAATTTAAAATTTAGTTGAGAATTTTAGGGTTGATATAAATGAAGACAAATAGTAATATAATATTTAACAAACAAATAATAAAAAATAAAAAATAAAAAGAAAGAAAGAACGAAGAGAAAAGAAAGAAAAAAAATAATTTAAAAAGAAACGTGTAAAAAAAATGAGAAAAGATCGTGCAAGAGGAGAAAAAAAAATAGAATAAAATATAAAATAAACTAAATGGGAGGAGGATTTTTAACAAATAAGTTAAGGAAGTTGGGGGTAATTAGGATAAAGGTAAGGTAATTTGAAATTTTTAGGACTCTTCTTTTTATCTTTTATTATTATTTTTTTCTACTTTTCCATGATATATACGACTATTATTATTTTTTAGACTAGATAAAAGTTGAAAGATTAAAACAAAATACGTTAAATTCAAAAGCTTTCTTTATTAAACTTTAAACATAAAGTGAGCTTATAATTTGTTGTAATTTTCAGTTTATTTATTTTTTCATTTATTTTAAATATAACCCTACTGAAACATTAAAATTGGGTGTAAAATCTTTATGTTTTGGTCAAAAATTAGGTGTTCACAGTATGCCCCTCTTTGCTTGGAAAAACATGAAGAGTTTTCATGCAAAGACGTGAACAATGTGACTAATTTTTTACTGAGACATTGATCCAAAAATGTGAAAATAAATAAAAGAGAAGAG